>CM076908.1:7050608-7278743 GCA_039519145.1 Kokia cookei | reverse complement strand
TTTTAATTTTTTCTGATTGAATCAATAACTTGTGATCTAACATGTTCAAAATTGGTCTAGTTAATAAAACACTAAATGTGACACTTTGATGTTGTAACACATTATCATCTAAAGCTTCATATAATTATTTTTTATAAATATATGCTCTCCAAAATTAGCAGCATTATCTCGATCACACCTCCACATTTCAAGGACTTAATTGATTCACACGAATCCAATCTAAACTCCAAATATCAATGATTGATATCTATAAATGGACCAAATTATCTTCAATATGACAACACATAACCAGGTCCAAAGATTTTCTTCATTAAATTGCCAAATCAAACAATGCAAAATTTTAATCACCTCAATGGTAGTTTGCGACTGACACTACCCAGTGTCACTTAGCAACTCTCAACTCATTTTACCTCAACAATGTAATTAGTAAAGTGGAATGTGGATTTTGTGAGATTATGAAGAATTATGGACGTGAATAATGTTTATGTGTTATATGAACTCATTGTGCATCTTGGTGACGATATAAGAATTGGAATAAGAATCCCACACTTGAAAACTTGATAAAATAATTAGGATACAATTGGTATGTCAATAAATGTACATGTGAAATTTTAATCACATGGTGATAATTCACCTCATTCTTTAATCATGTAATCAGAATTCAATCTTTACCGATAAAAATAAAATATATTTTATGATGAATGGTTTGTCTTTCTAGAAAATTCCTACAATAAAATAAATATATCACTTCCATCAATGATAAATATCGGAAAAATTAAAAATTAAAAATTTTAAAGTAAAATGGATGAGAAGGAATAATATGTAATAAGATTTGAGAGTGGGTTCATAGGGTGAATGTCCTCGAAAACTCTAACTAGGAACGTAGAAATCTATACATCAAATCTGGTGAATTCTTCACTTTTCACCATACATGGAAGTAGGAGAGTTAAGTATTTTAAATTATAGCACAAACAGAAACCCACCTAGGATTCAATGAAGTTGTCCCTGTAAGATGAAAGAACTCAGAAAAACTAGACTTAAAAACAAAACAAAACCAATAATAATAAAGATCCAAGAAATAAAAAGTTGAGCAAAACAATATAAAAAAAGCTTTGTTCTTCACTCACTCACTCGCACATTCGTTCATCCATTCATTCACTGCCAAGAACACCACTGTCAGCTTCTTTCAAGTAACCATGCAAGAGCCTGTTGGGATTCCTGCTTGTTATCCAACAACGATAACCAGGTCAGGGCAGAGTGTTTTCATTTCTGTTTTTCTTACAAAGATCGCCGACCAGTGCCATTTGATGGCCATCACTTGGTGCAAGAACCTGTTGCTTAATGGTCTTTCCGTATCAATCTCAGGTCCCGAAGGAGAGAGTACTCAACAATATACCTGCAAAGTTGAGTTTAAACCATGGTATTTAGGGAGAAGACAAGGCTCCAAACACTTCATCCTTGATGGTAATAAGGCTGTTAATGTCTTTTGGGACCTTAAAGCAGCTGAATTCAATGGCGAAACCGAACCCAGTTCTGAGTACTACGTTGCCGTTGTTTATGACGAAGAAGTTATATTACTTGTTGGGGATTTAAAGAAAGATGCTTATAGGAAAACTGGTTGCCGGCCCGCACTTGTTGACCCCATTTTAGTTTCGAGAAAAGAACATGTATTCGGGAAAAGGAAATTTTGTACGAGGATTAAATTTGATGAGAAAAGTAAGTTCCATGAGATATCAATTGAGTATAAGCACAAGGATGAGCCTGAAATGGAGATACGGATTGATGAACATTTGGTCCTTCAGGTGAAGCATCTTCAATGGAAGTTTAGAGGGAATGAATCCCTTCGTGTTGATAAAGCAAGTGTCGAAGTTTGTTGGGATGTTCATGATTGGCTGTTCTGTCCTGGGTTAAGCCAGGCCTTGTTTATATTCAAGCCTATTCCGCCATTGCTGACTCAGAAAGGAAGCTGTGGTTCATTGGAAAAGATGAATCCAGGTGAGTCATCTGAGTTTTGCTTGTTTCTTTTTGCTTGGCAGAACGAATGAGTACTAAGTTTTAACGTTTGAGATGATATTATTGGAAGTGTGTGAGGGGAAACTTTGGAAAAAACACTAAAGTGTAGTCTTCCGATAGGTTGTTTTGGATCTCAAACAATAGTGGTATTGTTGTTGGGGTGTTGATACTTGATTTTAGACTCAAGAAAATGTTTTAGCATTTTAATCTTATCCACTGAAACGCTTCCACCTAGCAAGTCTCTTTAGACTCTCTCAAAATGGGAAGATAAAATTATGAGGTTGAAATCCAATACAAACATCTCGATGATCATATCTTCATTTTTCGAGGTTTAGATTGAGGTGTCTTAAAAAAACAACATTTTAAAAGACTCTTTCCATAAGAAAATGAACCCCCGTCCTGAAAGATAATATGTATATAGACATGAAAGGTCCCGTCATCGTCGTCGCCACCGTATGGGAATTTCAATCTTCATGTTACATATGGGGCCAGCATGGAGTGGTGAGGAAGCATTGGGTCGATAAGGGTGCACATCTTTGGTAGTCTTCTATAGTCACTGATGATGAAAGAGTTGTAATTTTAATGGCTGCTAAGTGGCTCCGTTTGTAGTGTTTTAAGATTTATTCCACTACAAGAAAAACCAAGAACTAATTTTGTGATCTCGAAAAGCATAATACAATTGACCCTAAAAAAGTAAGAGAAAGTAACCAATATCCCAAATTAGATGAAAAATAATAAGTAGCCCCATAGTTAGAATTCAAAAGCAAGCATAAATCCCTTCACACATATTTCCTGAATCTAGAAAGCGAAAGGAACAACCCAAAGCAAACATTTTGTTCTCCATTTTGACCCATTTTTTGTATTGTGTTTCAATCAGGTGTTCCCATTGGTAATCTCGGTACCAAACCCAAGTTTAAAACGAACAACAATAGAGGGTGCTGGACTCAACTCCCTAATCCATTCATTTCACTGGAAATACTTGGTAAAATCATACTCCATTCACCACCGCCTTTCAGTTTCAGTAGCAGTGGTTTTCAGAGAAGATAACCAAAGACGGTGTCAGCATCGGTGATGACTAGGGTTATGAAAGGGAGAAATGAGAAAAAGAAAGGGAGAAGAAGAGAAGAAAAAAAAAGAAAAGTTGAAAAAAGAAAATATTTGCTCGACAAATACAAGGAATATCTGTATGAATAAATTTGATTATAAGTCCAGTTATTTGCTTAGGTTTGAAAGTTTATCCAAAAATTTAGAGAGTTTGAATAAAAATTATAAACTCGAAAAATGAGTTTGAGTAAAAATAATTTTTTTTTTATTGAACCAGGCCTCAAGTAAATTTTTTTGGTCTGGGCTCGGCCTGAATTTGATTATTTTTTTTTCTGTTGTTGTTTGTTGCTATTTATTGTTGTAATATTATTGTTTTGTTGTTGTTATGTTGTTGTTTTACTATAATTTCGCTATTATATTGTTACTATTTTATTATTATTATTTGAATATTATATAATTCTTATTTTATTATTTGCTACTATTTTAGAGGTATTTATTTGCTAAGTTGTAATTATATTAGTGTTATTTAAGTTGTAAATTTTTTTTTATGTATTTTCAATTTGTTGAGAAACATTTATTTCAATGTTTTTAGTGTATTTGATGTATTATATTTTTAAATGTATTTTTATATAAAAATAATATAAAAATTTAATATGAGTCGAGTTAGACTGAGCTCGATTTTGCATTTTTTTTTTATTTAGGTTGGACTTGCATAGAAATTTAAACCTATTTTTTGGATCGAACCAAATCTAAAAAACGAATCTAAAATTTTATATCGATTCGACTCGACTCATAATTAAATTTATATATGAACTAAAAATTTCATTTAAAATGATGTGTGAAAACAAAACATCATCTTATAATTACACCTTTAATAGGAATTAACTATTTAATGAGGATAACATAAAATTTTAATGCCATATATTAATTTTAAAATTTAGTTACCAAAACAAAATTTGATCAATTTCGTACTTAAAAGAAAACAATAATGTTAGATATAAAAAATTTATTCTGAAGACAACACTTTCTTAACTATTAAATTATACACTTTCACTTTATTCAACTAATAGACAAATTATTTGGCATTCTATTTCTAAATATACAAATTAAAAAATAAAAATTAAAAGATAATATTTCATATATTGTAAGTATATAATAATATGGCACATTATTATTGGGTAAAACAAAAATAATGGAGGATTTATAAATAAATATTGGAGTAAATTACAAGTTTAATCACTTATGTTTGCTTGATTACGTTTTGGTCATCAATTTAAAAAAAAATATTATATGATCATTAATGTTATCGATTTGTTATGTTATGATCACTAAAACATTAATTTCTATTAAAAGTGTAATTACAAATTGGCGTGACGCGTTAAAATCATTTATAAACTTTTAATTTTGGGTCAAATATTATAGATAACCACCATACTTTTTCCAATTAATTTTTTTTGAATGATTTTCTCTCTTTTTCTTGTCCTTTCGTTGTTTTCCCTTTACTTTTTGTTTCTATCTTTACAAAGGATGAACAATCAAACCTAACTTTGATCCAATAATTTGACATATACAGATTTTTCATGCATTCATTCATATCAATTTTCATATATGCAGGTTTTTCATCCAAATTAAAACTTGTAATAATATATTAATATTAGATTGTTTAACATACCAGTTCGGCTAACACATACATAATAGGTTCGCACACTAAATTACAGGGGGTTCGCACTTATGGGGTTTGCAAAATATATAAGATTCACATAATATATACTAAGAGATCACATACTAAATCAGATAAGGGTTCGCATATTAAAATATATGGGGATTTGCATACTAAATCCACAAGGGTTTGCATGTGGGTTCACATACATCTAGAGTCTCGTACTCTAAGGGTTCACATATGCAATACTTAAGAGGTTCACATAATACAACATGTAGGGTTTACATATTGAAGCAAGTAAAGTTCATATGTATAAGGCCTCGCATATATACGATATATAGGGTTCGCATATTAAATCTATAGGATTCACATATTAAAGCTTGTAGAGTTCGCATGTATAAAACATATAGGGTTCACATCTATGCATTAGGGGATCGCACGTATATTCCTCCTAGGGGTTCGCATAACATAGTACCTTATTTTCTAATACTTTCAATTTATTAATCATACACAATGATTTAAGTTTAGATCCCACACTTGATTGAAGACCCAAAAAAAACATTCATTTGGATGAAGGAATTGACAATCAACTGGGAGGAGAGGGGTGGATTTGAAAACCTTGAACTCCTTGGTTGAATAAAGTGGTTTCGACAATAAAGAAGAAGAGAGAATTCTTGAGAGTTTTCTTGAAAAAATTTCTAAATATTAGTTCTAGGTTTTGAAAAAATTGACTATTTATAAAATTTTGTTTCCCTAATTGAAATACTGTTTTGGTTGGGGTAAAAATAAGAAAATAAAATATCTTGACAAAAATGTGCACTGCAAGCTCATTCTTATTAATTCTTTATCAAAAATAATTTTTAGGAGATTTTAAATTCGCTTACCTTATCTTTGTATGCTTAAAAAAAAATAAAAAATTTAAAATTTATCTCTATTTCTTTTAACTCTAATTTTGAGATGTGACAAGTCTTATCTTTGAGTTAAAAACGAGGTATTTTATTTATATGTGAGGTTGGTCACCAACCGTCCTCAAGCTCTGACATGTTCCTATAATAGTCTTGTTTTGGTATGTCTTTCTGAACAGGTGGCTCAATTTTTCTAAGTAATGGAAAAGAAGACCGAAACATGCCACTAAAAAACTTTATTGTGACAAAAATGAGTTGTCAAAAACGTAAAAGAGGTAGGATAGATTGCTGGTCAAATCTAGTATGAATCGTACATGGATAGTAGTTGAAGTCAGCAACTTCCTTAGGTTCCCCCATCTGAAATCTCTAGGGAAGAGGATCAAGTTGGCCCTTGCGAACAACTTGATGCACTATCTCTCTTCAACCCTTTGAGTGAAGTGCAGCAAAAAGAAAAAAAATCCATGGACCAACTCCATCATCTCCACCCCATAGGAAGCACGAGATCACCATAAGGACAATTTCAATATTCAAGGGTCGCGGATCGACCATAGAACCCTGTTCAATAAGTAGAATGCATTAGCTGTCCGCTCTCAAGTTGGGCAGTAAAAGTCAAAGAAAGACAATCACTCATTGATAGAACCAACATTCTGAAGACCAAAGAGTCGGAAGGGGGAAAGCTCTCCACTGTTCCTGGTTCTCTTGGAGTAAGATCCTCCAGAGTGGTCAAGATAATCCCTTATTTAAGTGGTGATTAGATTAATGGATTCGATGATCAGACAATGGTTAAACTTGAGTGAACTTGATGAAGTCTCATGTATTATTTATATTAGTGGTGGAGTCAAAGAGTTGACAGGTATCCCAAACTCCCTAAAATTTTCTGACTTCATCCTTATATGCCAAGACGATGTCGAGGAAATATATATGAAGGTGGACGAAATAGCATTAGACACGATAGGGTGAAATATCGTTGGGTGAGGCATGCATAACATTACTGCAACTGCAATTAATGTAACTACAACATGGGTGAAATTGAAGTGCACGGCACACTCTAACTGGAAGGTCAAAAAACTCAAAAAGGCCTTGGATTGTATGGAATGCGATGGAAATCCAAATGATAATCATGGAAAGCGTTGAACAAAGGAAGGGTTAATATAATCCCAAGAATTAATCAAGATTACCCATGACATCTGTGGATGGATTCATCATGAACCCATATGCATGATGTATGGTCCCACTCCCACTAACATAAAATAAATGATATGAGAGAGGGTACGGGATGATTGTCGGTGTTTGAATCCGCAAACGTCCCACGTGGGCTCGAGGGGGCCGGCCTCCACCGTCCTAGTCCGGATTACCCACTTTACAGAGAAGCCGAAGGATGGAAGGAGTAAGCCAATGGGAGAACCAAAGGCAAAAGGAGTTGGACAAAAAGGCAGGGGGCAATTCTTTTTTTCTTTTGGAACAAATCTCGCGGCACAATGACTGCTAGCGTACGAAGTTTGAAGTTAGCAAACATGTTGCTTTTGGGATCCACAACATGCACTCCATATTCCTGACTGAAATGATTAATCTGTTGCCAACAGCTTGCTGGGTTCCAACATTGTCACACCTAATATTAATTAATGTCTATAAGCTTGAACATACTCCTTAATCTTTTTAGGAGTTCTATGGATGAGAGCTTTTATAAAAAAACCCATATTCATATATGTAATATACCAACATAAGGTTACAGAAAAGTTAGATTTACAGTACAGTTTTTAATATATATTACTTTTTTACTTATTTTCTTTTCATTTTTAAATTATTTTGTATCTTTTATTTAATTTTTTCTTTATAGTTTTTACATGTTAAATATAATTAATATAACTTATTTCTAAATTAATTAACTATTTTGTAATTACATTACTTTTTCAACTTATTAATGATTCTATTAAAAAAAAAACCATTAAAAACTAATACTATAAAAATATTATGAATTTAACACATACAACTGACTCATATATTACAAGAGAATACAAATTGATTAATATATATGTGAATTCACCTAGCAATACCTATAGAATTATTTATTTAATGATTACAATATTACTAATTTACGTGTTTATTTACTAGTTAATATATACGTGAGCATATTATTTATTAAATAGTTAAATTTTAAAGATCAGTATGCTTCAAATTTCTGTGCTTTTTTATAAATATTTATTTTTAAGAATTTTATTTTGTTGAGGGGTTGACTCTTTTGTACCATGTCTTCTTGAAAAGGTTAGTAATTCCTTGAGTAACCTACTCTGTGAACCCTCGTGATTTTTTGCAGAGACACGAGACGAAACCCAGGTTTTGAGATAATACATACTATTGTTGGGGGCCGTATTGACCGCCCAACGGATGATACTTCGGCGACTTCTCCCGAAGGAATCAGTCCCTCTCAACAACTTCTATTTTTCGAATTTAAAAATTTAGGTTCATTTGTTAATATCGTTAAAATTTTTCTATTAAATTTGTTAGTGTGACATTCTAAAATTTTAAAAAAATTATCCACTCGATAATCATGTGATAAAGAATAGCATTATAGTGAATTTAAATTTAGCAAAGTATTTCATGATGTTATCAATTCTTAAAATTTACATAAACATTTTAATTAAAATAAAATATTTAATTTAACTAAAGAAATTATAAACATCGAGATACCAAAATATGTCAAAAATTAAAGAATAAAAATTAAATCTTAAATTTAAACATGTTATAAAAATCAAAAATAAAATTTGATATTTTTATATAATGTAAAAAATAAAAAAAATCAGAATTGAAATTTAACCACTATCATTAATAATGTAAAAGGAAGGAGCAAGAGTAGGTGTCAAAGAAAGAAGATATTAAACCTTTTTATATATTTTAAAAAACGTAAAAGAAGAAGTAATATCATGGGTCAGACAAGGAAGTTCTTAGGGTCTTTCTTTTACATGTTATTGGTGTGGTATCTCATGTTTCGTTGATTATTCATTTGTATTAAATTATATAGTAAAAAAAATTTAAAAGAGTAAGATTTTTAGAATTTGATCGATGGTCAAATTGGTTAGTCATGAATTTATTGGTTTAATTAAATAAATCATAAAAAATATTTTAAAAAATAAAAATCAATTGAATTAATTTTTTAACTTGGTTCAACAGGTTCATATTGAATTGGTCTGATGCCTTTCTCCGGATAGATACCTCGATCAGTTATCGGTCGGTCTGATCCGGTTCAAATAACCATGATCCTAAGTCACTACGTTTTGTACATTTGGAATTTAATCTTCCTATATTTTTATTTTTAATAATTTAATTCCTTTACTTTCTGAATTTTAAAATCCGCTTTCAAATTATATATAATTTGAAAATAAACTATATTAACTGTTCACATTAATTGATGACATTATAAAAATATAAAGAGTAATTTGTATTAAAAAATAAAAAATCTTAAAATTAAACCTATTAAAAAAAATCAAAAGGAAAAAATAACATAGCAAGTGTCGTTGTCCTCGTTTAATATATAAGAATAGGGAGCTAAGGCTGCCATTAGCACTAGAGCCTGCTTAACATTTCTTTTTATATCATATCAATTAATAAATCAAAATGAAATGCATGTACTTGGTATAATCTCTTACCTTTCAGAGTCCATAATCAATTACGCTTTTGTTTGTCTTTTCAACTGTGGATGGGGTAAAAACTAAAAACCTCCCACCCTAAATGGAAACCACCCCATCCATTATAGGGGGCGGTGGGGGTGAGTCCACCACTTCTTCACAAGTTCATCTATATTCAACGATGCGATACCCTTGGAAAGAGAATGAGAAATTGTAAAATGTAATTCCAAGTGAGAGAGCCAAGTTGGCATAGAGGAAACAACAGCGTAGAGAGGACAGGTTCAGTGTGAGTCAGCAGCAGTGGCATGTCCGATAAGTTCCAAATAGGGGCCCCATTGCCATCGTGTCAGATGTGGAGAGCTTTTCCACTTTTGTACTATTGAACCCAAACAAGAGGCACAAAGTGATGGTCCATGTAACGCGCCACACCACAGCTTCTTTCAAGTAAATTGAAAACTTCAAATTATAACCATTGGTTTCATCTTTTTGAGTGTGTAGGGTGGGCCCACGGGGGACAATGGTCGGTCCAACTTTCCATATCAGCACATCCTACCCTTTCTTCATCCATTCCTCCTCTAAATTATTGGCTACTATTAATTTTTTTACCCACCTGTTTTTGTTCTAAAGTTGAAAAGGGTCTCCTCCAATTCCTGAGTCGGGAAAGCAGGAAAAAACTACTCTATCTTTTACCTCGGTATGAGTTTAGGTTAATTTATTATTTCATTTAACTTCAATCTAAGTGTTATTATTTAAAGAAGAATATTCATTACTCAAATATAGGTTCATGATTGAAATATTAAGTTTTTAAAATTTAAATTATAAAATTATTTTATATATTATTTAAAATTAATTATGAAATATAATCAGATTATTTGATAATATAAGTTGTAAATTATAAAAAAAATAAAATAAATTTCTATATTTCATCTTTAATTTTCAACAAAAATCAAATTTCAAACAAAAAATTTTTGTTGGGTAATATCATATTATAATAAATAAAATAGAACTAATTGAAAATATTTTCCAGTAGCTCTCATCTATTTATTATTTTTCACGCTTTTATCTAAAAAGATTTTATCAATTGTTTTTATTTTAAATTGTCAAACATGCATAAAAAATTAGATCACTGAAAATTAATATTTTCACTGATTTAATTTTTTTAACCATCTATGAAATTAAGCTTCTTAGTCAATTAGATTCATTCATCTAGTAAAAAATGTTGTAGTTGAACTTAAATTGAGATCTTTTATCGGTAATTTAAAAGCATATTAAAATAATAATAAAAATCTTAGTTACGTTCATGAGTTACTAGAAGTAGATACTAGGATACTCGAACTTGATTGATTTTTAAACATACTTGATAATGATTTAATTAATATTTTTTTTCAAGTAAATTCAACATTTTTATTTAAACATAATGGTGATTGGTTAATTAAGTTTTAATTCGATTGGTATAGAAATTATTGTTAATGCAGGAAGGCGTGACTTGGAGTGCGTTGAAGCACACTATTCTATTATTCATTGGTTGAGGAGGAATTATAAGTAATTTTAGACATTATGTCAAAAATAACAAATATGACCACAAGCTATAATGAAATATTTAAAAAAAAAAACATAATGGCGATTGTCTACTAAACACGTAATTATGAAGGACTTTCAAAGATTTAAGTTTTTGTTTATAAAAAAGGAAAACTTAATTATGATTAATTGAACCCAACAACACAATAGATGAAGAGAATATTGGCAATATAATTATGAATTTTTTTAATGTAAAGTTGATTGGAATTAATTTAAAAGGTATAAGAGAATTTGGTCAATCGGTAAAATGGAAGATATTTACATGGGCAAAGTTAACATAGGGTAAATGAATAGTGAAGCACTAAGAACATGAAAGGATGATATCAGGTCACCTCCAAACCCGACTGCACAAAGCACACATTCACAATACCGAAAGGAAAAAGATGATGTCTGTGCTGAAAAAATGGCCTCCATTATTTGGCCTTTCCAATCAAAAGTTCACGGACAAGTGTTAAATTAAAAATTGATTTAACCCCATCTCTCTGAGAGACTTTAAAGCTTATACATGATGGCCAAACATGCTAACTTTTACCTTGAAATCAGTGAGATGAGGTGTCAAATCCCAAGATTCTTCAATGCCACCCACTACCCTTATCTCTCATCAACTTTTAGCCTCCCTAATACACCTTTATATAAGCTACTCTCTTTTGATCATCTCTGCATAAAAACATTAAGCATTGTTTTCTCTGTTTGCCATTTGCCTTAGTCATCTTCCTCTTCCTTTTTAATTTCTGACTAAACTTGCGCTGGAATTCCATGGCTACTGCAGAGGTATTGGATTCTTATTAGGTTCTCGGTTTGAGCTTGGTTTGATTCATCCATTCCTTTGTGTTGATTACTTCTTGTTTGCATTGCACCTAGTTTATTTTACCGTTTGTCATGCGATCTTTGGTTTATAGATGGAGCTCATTACAACAGTGAAATTGAAGATCAAATCAAACGATCATAATCTTCACATTATTTATCGAATTCTCTTTTCCTTCCACGCTTTCCTTTCGGGTTTCATCTTTGACAAACTAGATGCTAACTTTTATAGTTTTATCTACTGTAAATTACTTGTCATAGTTATAGTACTGAATAGGTTACGTACATAAATATATATATATATATATATATATTGTTATGTATACTGAATTTGATGTGTTGTGTAGGTTGTATCAGCTCAAACTGCAATCCATGAGGAGAAACCTGAAGAAGTGGTCAAGGTTGAAGAAACTGCAACAGAAGAGGTAGTGGCTGTTGCTCCTGCAGCAGAACCTGTTGCTGAAGAACCAAAGGAAGCAGTGCCTGAAGCAGCACCCGCAGAACCCCAGGCTCCAGAAACTGAAGCCACAGTTGAAACTGAATCAAAGGAGGCGGTTGAAGAGCCCAAGGCTGTGACTGAGGAGCCAGAAGTTGAGAAAAAAGAAGAAGAGACTCCTAAGGAAACAGTAGCAGAGCCAGTTGCCGAGGAGACCAAGGAGACTACTGAGCCAACCGTTGAAGAAACCAAAGAAACCACAGAGTCTACAGAAGCAGCAGCAGCAGAAGAAGTAAAAGCAGAAGCCGAAGCCACCCCAGTGGAAGCACCCAAAGAGGAAGCTGCAAAGGAAGAAGAGAAACCAGCTGAAGCTCAAGCTGAGAAGACTACTACGGAGTGAAATAAGCTTGTAAGATGGGGAACCAATGGCAGCTTATGTAGTGGGCTTACTGTTAGCTAAGTTTGCATGTTGAAATCAATTAGTTGAATAAGGATGTGATAGTATTAAGTTGGATAAGGCTTGGGACTGGGGCATGGAAATGACCCACCAATGATAGCTTGCCTATTGGCTAAACTAACATGCAATTGGCATGGGGGGGGGGGGGGGTGGTTCCGTCGTTTAAATTTAGTGTTTCTGCTTGTATGTTGTCTTTTACAAGTGATAATAAAAAATCATAGTGCGTTTGTTTAACATTTTGTCTACTGTTCAATAACAGATGAGGATTTGTGTTCTTCCAATGTCAGTGTAGATTATTCACAATATCAAAAAATATCATACATCCTGATTGGAATATATACGCAATCACATTAAAAACCATTTCGTCATAAGTCTTAATTCTTTGTATCTAATAACCAAATTTACCTTCAAATACAATAATTCATCCATATAATTTGAGTGGCACAGTAGGAGTAAAGTTTGAATTTTTTTTAAATTCAAATTAATTTGTATATTTTATGATAGTAAAAATATAATTTTTTTTATTGTGTTAAAAACTTTTAATTACCTTAGACTCTTTTAATCTTCGCTATATTCACTACGTGATCCATTTCATATAATATATTTATACTTAGTATCAGTGAATCAGAATTTTTTCACAAAAATTATCAGTGAAGTAATTCTGTAATTTCTTTAACTTTTTGGATCAAGTTGTAAATAAAAAAAATATCTTTAGAAATTTTTTGAAATGATCTCTTCAGACAATTTTCTCTTTACAACTTTCTTTTGAATTCAAGCGTGTAAAATAATGACTCAAGGTTCTCTTTATATAGGAAGAGTTTAGAGAGTTCAACTATGATTAAACTTAATCATTTTAATATTAAATTTAATCTAATATTTATCAAGATAAATATTAGATTAAATTTAATATTAAGATAATCACTTTAATATTAGATTAATAAAATACTATTAAGATAATTATTAAATTAAATTTTTTTAAATATTTATTTTTTAAATATGTTTATTATATTATGCGGGGCGGGTGGGGTTGAGGCGGGTATAAGATCATACCCACGCTTACCCCACCACCCACAACGGGTCTAATTTTTTTTCTCATCTCCGCCCCATCACCTGTAAAATCTATATTCATCCCTGTCCAATTGGATGAGAAGTGGAGCGAGGACCCGCGAAATCCATCCCACTGACATCCTTAGTCAATATTATGTTAAATTTCCTTTAGATGTCTGTTTATGACATGTGTCAGTATTTGATTGCTATAAATGTTAGTGACTTTTTTATTTTTTTTTATTTTTATTTTTTTCTTATTTTGAGTAAATAAAAAATAATGTTATAATTAAATGTTTTAAATTCTATAATAATTATAAATGACTTATTGGTATTAATTTAATAAAAAAATTAATTTTCCTTTTCCTTTTATAAAAAATACAGCAAATTATTTTCTAACAAATAATTTATTGAAATAAATTCATATACATTAATTTTATTTTTTTATTTTTACAAAAAATAATTTTATAAAACATAAATTATTTATGAATGACAAACTTTGCATTTACATTTTTGGTAAACTATATTCGTATTCACTCAATTATTAGTAAAAAATTTTATCACCAAATTATGAAAAGTTACAAAATGATCATACAATTATTCATTTTTTTCTTTTTTTTTGTCACCAACTAGCTAATGGTGACAACATTTAAATTTGACATAATAGCAACTTTAATCTTCCACATTTACACAAATTTGGTGTTTTTTTAAACAATTTTACATTTCTTTGTGATATTGAGGGTTAATTTTAAAAGAATTAGAAAAGATGAAAATTATTATCTTGAATTATTATGTGCTTTCATTTTTCGTGTATTTCCAATCAAATTTAGTTGATAATTTTTTTTAACATTTCAGGTTAAAGGGTAAAAAGAAAAAAAAGCAAAATTGCAAAAGAGACCAAATTACACCATATGTAAATATTAAGGGTTCAAGTTGTATTATGCCAATTTTAAAAGCTACTACTATCATGTTGATTACCAACAAAGACAAAATTGAATAATTGAGTGATTATTTTGTAACTTTTCATAGTTAGGTGATCAAAATAGAAATTTACTAATAATTGGCTGGCTATTAGTATAATTTACCTTTACATTTTTAATGAAGTATATATTTGATTTTTCTAATTTTATTTATTTATATTTTTATAATTAAATTACTGAAAATAAATTTATGCTATACTAATATAATAAATAATATTAGAAATGTATGGTTTAAAACTAATTAATAGTAACACATGAAATATTTACGGCATCAAAATTAAAAAGAGAGAGATTAAATTGTTTTGTCATCAATCTTGAGTAGTTGTTGAATTAACTTGTGACACCAATTCAATCAAATAAATTATTAATATATACAATTTATGGAAGTAATAAAATGTACATAATAAAATTAAAATTTATAATAATATTAAAATAAAGTTGAGTGGTAAATTAAATGTTTTACTAATGCAATTGATTTAGATTCAAACTACCTTGACTTGGGCTGAGTTTGAATAATAATTTTTGTATCTTAAGTCGATCTCGTCCAAATTCAATTTAAATAAAAAATATTTTTTAAATTTAAATTTAATTACAAAATATATAAAATATCAATTAAAAATATTCTTTTATTTTTTGAATAGTAAAGCAAGTTTTTTGGGTGGGCCAACCCAAAAAAAGGCCTAGATATGATTTTTTGGAAATGGGCCAAGACCTGATCTGACCCATATACAATTCTAACTCAAATATCACTTTATGCATATTTTTATTGATTTGTTTCAAATAAAAAGGTTAAAACATTCTCGTATAATATAATTTATTTTAATTACAAAAAGGCATTTATGTAATTTTTTTAACCAAGTTTGTGATCTGATTGAGGGTGACACAAACTCAATCATGAGTTTAAATAATTATTATATATCCATTCATATTCAACCTTCTCTCAAACTATAGTTAAATTATTTAAAACACAAGTAATTAAACTTAAAAAAATCAAATAATTTATTGATTATCCAAAATGGACTCATGTCTAAGGTTGTCATAAGTAATTACAATAAAAGAAATATAGTGATAAATTTAGCTATCAACGTTTACATTTTTTTGTCAATTTGACCCTTATTTTTTTAGCTAAATTTAGTCTTTAACCTTTCAAAAAGGAGTCAGATCACTTTTTTTTTTTTTTTTTTAACAGAAATATTGATTAAAAAATTAATTTTTAATGTTGCTAATGTGGCAACTCGCATGACAATCCATGTGCACAACATGCTAATATAACACCATTTATTTTATATATCATGTCAATAAATTATTCAAATAAAATAAAAATAAAATTAAATAAAATTAAAATTATAAAATATAAAAAGTTCATAAAATTGTAAAAAATTAACATGAAGTGCACGTGAATTGTCATGCAGGATGCCATGTTAAAAGATTTTACGTTCTTGTTAAAAAAATATTATTTGACTCTTTTTCAAAAGATTGATAGTCAAAAGTGATTCTTTTTAGAAGATTGAAGGTTAAATTAACTAAAAAAAGAATAGGTCTAAATTAATAAAAGATATAAATGCTAAAAAGACTGAATTTGACATTATGCCATAAAAAATCATGTATAAGTAATTTATATGATTTTGAAATTAAGGTTTATTTACAATTTTTTTTATCCCACAATTTGTTGCCTTATCTTTTATAAAATTTTGATATTTTTGAAAAAGTTTCTCAATCAACAATTTCATTCATAATAAAAATTAGAATATAATGATATTATTAATGAAAAAATTTCTGTTAAATCTACAATCTAAAACATGTGCTTTTTTTTTTTCACTTTTTATTTATTTATTGGTGTTTGTATATTATTTGCAAGAGCTTTTATCTATTTTAATGAGATTTTATTTTTAATAATTTTGTGTTGCAAAAGTGAAGAATTGTCTTTTATTATACGTTTGTGAAAGTAACAAATTTATTGTATTGAATCTTTAGTAGAAAAAATAGTGTAATTTTTTAAGTTTTTATGTTTTTTGATTTGATTTAATTTTAATTATTTATGTTTTTAAATAATTTAATAAGAGTTAGAAAGTAAGTTGAATATGGATGGATAAAACTTTATTTGCCTCTAAAAAACTTAATTTTTAGGATCAGAATTTATTTGTATTTGTATTATTTTATGAAAAGGAAAAAGGAATAACAAAAAAGAAAAAGAAAAACTAGTATGAAAAGAAACAAGTGTTGTTCTTTAAGATTGAAAAGTCCCTTCCTCAGTTTGAGAAATTTGAACATCATGGGTTATTGAATTAGATATTAAGAAGGTGAAACTTGGAATCATTTTCAGGTCTGCTGGTGAATGGCTCTAAGCAGTTCAACGGACAGCATAGAATACAAACTTCAATGTAATAATCTCATCACTATTAAAAAAAAAAAACCGTTTTGAGAACATGTAGGTCTTCGAAATCCAGAAAAATGGATTCGGGAGTCGGTTACGTATGAGGAAAGATTAGCACCCTCATACGCCCAAAATTGGTCACATATTAATTATTTATAGGTCTTAATTTGTAACATTTAAAAGTTTAAAGTTTAAAATATGATCCTTGCATGCATGCGTTTGAATTTTAAAGAAATGGGGTTTATTTGGAAATCCTGTTATTTCAACGTGATCGAAGAAGAAGAGTTGCGTCCAATGAGTTAGGACACAACATTTCAGGATCCAAAAATGACGAGTTTCCCTTTGTAAAACCTCCCCTTTTTTTAATATTTGGAAAAAGGATATTTGATTATCTTGATTTGAAGAAAAAGTTGCACCTAGTAAGTTAAGGCACAGTGTTTCAGAATCGAAGATAAGGAAACATTGCCTCGATTAAGGGTATTCGATTATTTCGGTTTGAAGAAAAATTGCACCTAGTAAGTTAAGGCACAAATTTTAGGAACTCGAAATAAAAGGATATTGCCTCGATTTTAAAGTTTTTGTATAACAAACAATTTTTGAAAATAAGCATGCGAGTTGAATATGAATGAGCAGCTAATAGCGGACATCACATATCGCAAAGTAAGATAAATAAAAAGATAAATTATTCACACAAAAAAAAAATCAAAGATGTAAAATATGAGTGCATAATAAAAAAAATGCAGATGTTGATGAGAAGGAAGAATGATGCAATCGAAGTTCAAAACAAGACCTTTCGGATGCACGGGGGCAAAACGGTAGTTTCGGGAAAATTCGGGGTTAAAAATGAAATTTAAAACATTTGGGGGGTAAAACGGTAATTTTGAGAGTTTCGAGGTCGAAAAACGGAGTCTTTGGACATCCGGGAGTAAGATAGTAATTTTTGGGTGTTTCGGGGTCAAAAATGAGATTTTTAAAAGGTTCGAAGGACAAAAAATGGGATTTTTGGAAGTCCGGGGGTAAAATGGGAATTTCTAGAAGGTTCGGGGTCAAAAATGAGATTTTTGGAAGTTTGGGGGTAAAATGGTAATTTTTTGAAGGTTCGAGGTTAAAAATAGGATTTTTGGAAGTTTGGGGGTAAAATGGTAATTTTTGGAAGGTTTGGTGTCAAAAATGGGATTTTTGGAAGTTCGAGGGTAAAATGGTAATTTTTAGAAGGTTCGGGGTCAAAAATGAGATTTTTGGAAGTTTGGGGGTAAAATGGTAATTTTTGGAAGGTTTGGGGTCAAAAATTAGATTTTTGGAAGTTTAGGGGTAAAATGGTAATTATTGGAAGGTTTGAGGTTAAAAATGGGATTTTTGGAAGTTTAGGGGTAAAATGGTAATTTTTGATAGTTTAGGGACCTCCGAGGTAATAAAACCAAAATAGGTGACACGTGGCAGCCTTTGAGGCATCCTGGGGTCAGAGGACCATTTTGAAAACCATGAAAAATTTCAGGGGTAATTTTGTAATTAAAATGAAATTGATTTATGGATTAAATTAAAACAAATTAGAAATAAAAAGGATCATTGTCGAAAATAAACCAAAAGTATGACACATGACAGTTTCTAGTGCTTTTACGAGGTCAAGGGGCTAAATTAAAAAAACATGAAAATCATAGGGCCAATTTAAAATTAATTAAAAGTATGAGAAGAACCTGATTGAAAATTTGAAAAAAAACGGAATGACCAAATGCACAAATATCCCCTTTCTCGAAAACACGCGGATTGGATCGGGTTGAACTCGGGTAATGGCCTAAAATGACACTATTTTGCTGTTTCAGAACCTTGGCTAAAACGGCGTCGTCTTGACGCCCTATATAAACATTCTTAATCCGTTTTTTTTCTTTTTTTTCCCCTTTTTTAAAAACCCTTAAAAACGCTCTCAACTTCTCTCCCCCTTTTTCCCTCGGTCGACTGTTCCAAGTCGTCCGGCCCTCGTGGTTTCGCTGCACGCACCTCGTCGGTCGCGCGCGTGACCGCCTTGCTTCATCAACTGTCACCTGTCGATTCACGCACCGTCGCCCCCTTCGCGCGTTCCCGTTACGTATCACCGTCCGCCACCATTTCCGACCGTCAGTAGGGTAAAACGACCTTTTGTAACCTTATATTTAAAAAAAAAAACATAAATCTGGGTTTTAAAAGTGGGATATGAGTCTCCGGGTTTGTTTCGAAACCCAGATCTAGGTTTTCATGTATGAAACGGTAATCAGAGGTAAAAGAAAATTTCGATCCTTATTATTATTATTAAACGATTGTTTTTGATCCATTTTCGTATTTTTTTTGCAGGTTTGTGCATAATGGGGCACAGTCGGCATTCGGTGGCAGCTTCAGCATGACTCCGACGACGACTCGACCACCAAAGGGAGTAATTTTGACCGACTCTTCGTTTTTTTTATTAATTAATAATAATATTTTTTAATAATAATAAATTTCATTTAATGTTTTTGGAATAACCGAAATTAATAATGGATGATAAAGGTTGCAATCAATGCATTCGATTGTAAAAAAGGAATGTAAATGGTTTTAGACACTTAAATTATGAACAATAATAAATGAGTGCATTAAAATTATACCTGAGATGATTCAATGCCTGAATATTTTGAGATTGTTTGTGGTTGCCTCGTACCTGTATCCTTTCCTATTCTATTGTCGAATGTTTAGTGTAGTGAATTCAAAAGTAAACTTGTATACAAATGTTTCAAAGCATATTTTTTGTATTCTTTTTTTTTCAGCCCCCCGTTACAATGGATTTGAATATGGTCTTATAACCAGTTTTACAATGATTGTTTGCAATTTAATGCCTATTTTTTCTTCTTGTAGGTACCAGTGGTGACTTTGGCAGCTGATGACAGAGGTGCAAGTTGAAGCTGGAGGTGGCAACTTGGTTGCTGATGTGGCGCGTCCTGATTGGCTGAGGTGGAGGCAGCAGCAGCACTTAACAGATTAAGGTTTGAGTGTAATAGGTTTGGGCCTATTCAGGCCGTTTAAGTTTGGGTCATTTGAATTTGGGCCCAATTAGGCTTTGTAATTGAATATTGTTATTCTGGACATTATTTAAATAAATTTTAAATTCAAATTTATAATAAATTTAAATAAATTTAAATTTAGAATAAATTTAATTTTAAAATAAATTTAAATTTATTGGGCCCGGTCAAAATTGGGCTCCAACAATTATAATTAAGACTTTTTCTCCCGCTGTTTCAAATAACATTGAATCAAATTAAAACCCAACCCTATGGTGAAGAAAAATAAATCTAGGCTTTAGGTATCCATCCAATTGAGGCTTGCACCATGAACTACTGTTGTGAAACACCTCGGAATTTCAACATCTTGGAACGTCCTGCACTGTCATAGACAACAAGTGCTTTATTTCTGTACTGCAGTAAGAGCCCTCCACTCTTCAATAGGCACAGAACCTGGATCCATTTTTTACGGGAACGAAACCTCGGATCATTCAAGGAATGATACTGATAATTTGGCTGAAATATCTTTGGTACGTAAGCTCCAATGCTAAATTGTTTGATCCAAGACTCCTTCACATCATACTCCTTCATCACCCAAATCTCCAGTTCTTCATTATAGTCGTAAAAAGAAACTTCCGACAGGCAACCTCGTAGAACAAAAAGTTCATGAAATCGCCTGTTCGAACCAATGAAATCAGGCCTAGGGAACTCCTTGAATCGTTCAGTAGCCAAGTCAAAGGACCTAATAAGGTTAGTAGTAGCTCTCCAATGAAGTTTCCCATTGACCAAAACTTCAGATTTTTGCAACACAAAACGGAAGGGAATCTTCCCAAATTTCTCCATGTGTTGCTACTAACAGTCAAAATATGACCTCAAAAGAAGATGTTGCAGTCTGAGAAGCTGGACGCATGCCAAATCTAACAACACGACGATGAAAACACATATGAGTTGTTCTTTTATATGATATCTCGACAACCTTATATTTCTTTGTGGTAGGATCGAAGCCAAATCCTAACACCCCAGCATGATGATTACGCTTCGGCAACTCTACATAATCCCTGGTAAATGGATTATAAATACAGAGTTCAAAGCTTGGGTGAGTGGCACACAACAATAGCAATCCATTACATGAACTCACCAAATGGAAGCTTAGCAACGGTGGTATGGTAAGCTTCTTTGCTATCATCGTCACGTTTTTCATCATTTGGATCGCTCGATAAATCTCCAAAATAAAGCTGGTTCTGGAAGCGAGGACCCATGGTTTGTAAAATGAAGCTTGGATCGTTCTCAACCATGTGATTGAAATGATTGTTGACAAGCAGTTGATCTTGTATTAAGATACACCACGCTCGTCACACGCATTTGGATTGCACTAAGCTTAGGAGTGGAAGCCTTGATAGTATCTCAAGTGCAACCTCTTGAGGAAGACGATCCATTTCGCAAATGGGTGTGTTAGAATTATATAACCCGAATTCATGTTAAAAAAAATATAATGATAAAATTAGATATCTATGTATATGCAGCACAAGTAGAATTCATATAAAACTACATTTTTTCTATTTAACATTGATTAAAATAAAAATTTTCAACCTTTTGTACTTCTTCTATTTGATATGGATTAGAATAAAAATTTTTAAATGTTTTTTTTTTTATAATTTCTTCCTCATGAAGTAGGGTTGAGATATTTAATAGAAGAATAACTTGTCTAATTAAAGATGGCTTCGTAAGCCTGTATAGACTACAAGCAACCGAAGGAAAGGGACTCCTAAATCATTTGGTTGTTCGACTTGCTTTTTTTTTTTGCTCATTCAAAGGATTACAAAAACGGGATTGTTAAGAACATCCCATACAACAGAGCAATCCAACAAAATATTACCCCGAATGACACAGCTGAAGAAAGCCAGCAACATCTAAAAACAACAGAGCAACCCAACAACAAAACTACATCAACAACATATTTCCCCGAATGACATAGCTGCAGTAAAACCAGCAACATCATCCCAGCAGCCAACTACAACATCAACTACAAATCACTACGATGCTTTAAAGAAGGTACCCCTTGACATATCGGCTTTTGCTAGAGCATCTGCCATTTCGTTCTTATAATGATTAGAGACTTCAAACCGAATTTCAGCTATATATCTGCAACTATCTTCAATTTCTGCAAACAATTTCCGCAGCGAAAAAAAATATATACATCCCCTATACTTAATATAAAAGAAGAAGAACAAAGCCTTTTCCACTATTTAGGGCGATCTTTAATTGGATGGGGCATTTGATAACTAACTACTCTTTCCGCATCATCACCTTTAGTCGTTCATAGTTGACATGGGCCAACCGTGCATGCCAGAGATCTGCGGATGGAAATAAAATTGAAATGGGATAGAATATTGCACCTTGACATCGGCAAATTCGATGTTGATAACAAATGACAAACAAATAGAAAAGAATAAACAAAAAAGAAAAAGTAACCAAGTATTGACATGGTAATAAGTAATTTTGTACCCACAAGAATGCGGTCAAATTAGCTAAAAATGTCGGTTTAAAAAAAAAAAATTCGATTTCTGTGATAAAATAGATTAATTTTAGAGTGAAAGTGAAAATTTTGCTGAATGCGTAAGAAAAAACGCCCAACAGGATGCGTTTATCATTGCCTTGCCAGAAGTATTGATACCTGTAAGAGAATATCAATACCTTTCACCATGTATCGATACCCTTCTCCATATTTTGGTGCTGCTATCGGTAAGCTGTATGATGGGGAAGTCAAGTATGGTGGGACGGTGATGGGTTTTTGAATTCAGCTTTCAGTTTCATGGGACTCAGTGTTAAACAAACTGGGAATTGAGTTCAACCTTTTTTTATCTTGTCAGTCTTTTTCTTTCTAAACATTTAAAACTTAAAGGTTCCACAGCCAGAAAGAAAACCCAGATGCTGATACTGGTGGGGTATTTATTTATTTTTTTTTTCTGAGAGATGGTTTATTTTAGGTTTTCTCCATATACTTGCAACATGCATGTGACCTCCCTTTTTCGAGAATGTTTACGAGTACCACAAAAGAACCAAAGATGGCAGAACCAGCAAAGGTGATGGCAAGACTTATCGTTTCTTTAGGATATCGATGCATGTTGAAAGGAGTCGACACTTTGTATAGGGTATCAATATTTTCTTAAAGTATTGATACTTTTGGTAGGCGGCTAAAAATTCGTATCGTATCGCGATATCCATATCAAATCATATCTGTATTATATATTGGTATTCATGTTTCATACTTCTTTATCGGAATCTGAAAGAAATTTATTCTTCCAACTAAAAATTCGCTCACTCAACTGCTCCCTAATAAAAGAAAAAATCTAGTTCTTATTTCTTCCTAACCAAAGACGGTAAACCCAGGTACTTGCTATGGTCTAAAAGAAGCCAGAACATTACTGATTGCCTCACGGACAACACATTTCGTATTGGAACTAAACACGATGACTTTTAGTTTTACAATATTTGTTTCTTAAAAACGATTATATTATTCAAATTCAAATTTATTTCTTTATTATTTATATTAATAGCATCTGTAAATATTTAGAATTATATGTAATTATTACTTAATACATCCCTTTAATATACTTTTATCCATAAAAATATTGATTTTCATAAGGTATTACAGTAATTAAGATTTTCCCCAAATATTCAATACAAAAAACATAAAATCAAATTACAATGTCATGAAGGGAACATATATTTAGCATTTAGGTATCAACAAATGTGTGGATCCTATTGAGGCTTGCCACATGAACCACTATTCTAAAGTACTTTGAAATCCCATCAAATGTAACTTGAAGATCATGAAATATCCTGCGATGAGGATCATAGATAGCGAGTTCTTTATTTCTATACTCCAGTAAGATCCCTCCACTCCTCAACTGGCATAGGACTCGAATGCTTCTTTTAGGGAAATAAAACCTTGAGTTATTCGATGATTCACACTGATCATTTGGCTGCAATATTCTTGGTACGTGAGTTCCAATGCTACATTCTTTGACCCAAGACTCTCACATCATGCTCCTTCATAACCCAAATCTCCAATCCTTCATTATCGGAATAAACTGCCGACAGGCAACCTCGTAGAACAACGAGTTCATGACATCGCCTGTCCGAACTGATGAAATCAGGCCTAGGGACCTCATTGAATTGTTCATTAGCCAAGTCAAACGACATAATAAGATAAGTAGCATTGATTGTGTCGGGATAAGAAATCCAATGAAGTTTATCGTGGACTAAAACCTGAGATTTTTGCCACATAAAATGGAAGGGAAATCTTCCCAAATTTCTCCACGTGGGGCTACCAACAGTCAAAATATGAACCTCGGATTCAATTGAAGCATATGCGGAAGTCAGAGGAGGTGGACGCATGCTAGATATAGCAACACGCCTAGGCATGGTTCTACAAGTTATTCCTTTTAGGATACCTCAACAACCTTATATTTCTTCGTAGTAGGATCCAAACCAAATCCCAACACACTCCCATGATGACTAACAGGGTTCTTTGTTATAATCATTGGCAACTCTATGTAATCCCTGGTAAAAGGATTATAAATACAGTGCCCGAAGCTTGGGTAAGTGAAACGCAAGCATAGCAATCCATTACATGAACTCACCAAATGGAAGTTTGACAATGGTGGTATGGTAAGCTTCTTTGTTATCATCACGTTTCCACCGTTTGGACGGCTGGAGAAATCTCCAAAATAAAGCTGGTTTTGGGTGGGATTACCGATGATTTGTAAAATGAAGCTTGGATCATTGTCAATCATGCGCTTGAAATGCTTGTCCACAAACTCTTGATCTTGTATGAAGATACGCCAGGCTCGACACACTGATTTGGATTGGACTAAGCTTGGGATTGGAAGCCTTGATAGTATCTCAGAGACAAGCTCCCGAGGAAGACAATCCATTTCTCTAATTGGTTTTTTTCTATGGTTTCTTCTTCGCGAAGTAGTGTTGAGAGATATAATAGAAGATTAGGTTGTACTATTAAAGATGGTTGGGCGATGAAAACAAAATTGAAATTGAATAGAATATTACATTATGAAAATGACCAATTCGGTCGCAATAACAAACAAATAGAAAAGAAAAAAAAAATGACAAGCAAATACATAAGCAATAAATAATATATTGATGCACCGATCATTCTTGAAAGCAACGATAAAATATATTACATTTTTAAAGAAAAATACAAGTTAAACTTTGGAAACTAACACTCCAAATATAAACCTAGAGATATACAAAAATATAAAAATTAAATGTCACACTATTAATGTTACAAAACTAAAAAAATATATTTATAGAAATTATTTGAATATTTATAATTATAATTTTTTCCATATTTTGATGCATTATTGATTTTTTTTTTGATAATTTCTTTATGCTTTAGTCTAAAATTTTGAAAGAGTTTTAATCATGATGTTTCAAAATTTTATAACTTTACCTCAAGTACTTAACATAAAATTTTTAATTTTTAATTTTTAATTTTTAAAGTTTTTTGCACATTTGAAATTTATATATATATTTAGAGTTTTTTTAAATAATTATTAATAAATTTTTTATATTTTTAACCGTTGAATAGTGGTTTCTGTTAATAGAAGGGATGAATTGAGTTTTTTTGGTTAATAAAAACTTATAATTGAGTTTTTTTTTTTTTTTTTTTTTATAAAGGTTGAATTGATTTTTTGATTTTGTAGTAAATGTTGTTTTACCCTTTAGTAAAAAAAATCATAGAGAGGATTTGTTTTCTAATTTTTAATGAAGAATTTTACAGAATGAGGGAACTAATCCTCCTTCAAGATATTGAAAGAAATCAAGAGGACTGGATGGAGGGGACTTAAACACCAGTCATCTCAACAACTGCATAAACTGATTATAAAAACTCCGACAAAGCCATCTCATTCTTTTTTTTTCTTCAGATGACATAAAACCAATATCAGGGTGTCTCGATAACTGTATCGGTCCAATTGAGGCTTGCAACATGGACGGCTAAGGTGAAACACCTGGGAATTCCTTCAAATGTAAGTTGAAAATTCTGGAATGTCCTGCAATGCGGATCATAGACAAAGAGTGCTTTAATTTTGTACTCCAATAAGATCCCTCCACTCCTCAACTGACATAGTACTCGCATGCATGTTTTAGGCGAATAAAACATGGAACTATCCAATGATTCACGTTCATCCGGCTGCAATACTTTTGGTAGGTAAGTTCCAATGCTAAATTCTTTGACCCAAGACTCTTTCACATCATACTCTTTCATAACCCAAATCTCCAATTCTTCATTATCGTAATCAAAAGAAACCGCCGACAGGCAACCTCGTAGAACCACGAGTTCGTGAAATTGCCTGTCCGAACTGATACAATCAGGCCTAGGGACTTCCTTGAATTGTTCATTACCCAGGTCAAACGACATAATAGCAAGGTAAGCTTTGCTCCCCCGAGGATAAGAAATCCAATGAAGTTTCCCATTGACCAAAACCTGAGATTTTTGGCACATAAAATGGAAGGGGAAACTTCCCAAATTTCTCCTTGTGGGGCTACCATTATCAACAGTCAAAATATGAACCTCAGAGTCAACTGAAGAAGGTGCTACAATCTGAGGAGCTAGGCGGCGATTGACAGGTCTAACAACATGGCTTGGAGAAGCTCTACAAATTCGTTTATATGATACCTCTACTACCTTATATTTGTTTCTGGTAGCATCCAAACCAAATCCCAATACCCCCACTTTATGACTAGGTCGCGTTGCTATTAGCTTTGGCAACTCAATAGAATCCCTGGTAAAAGGATTATAAATACAGATCAGTCCACGGCTTCGGTGAGTGCCACGCAAGCATAGCAATCCATTACATGAACTCACCAAATGGAAATTAGTTAGCAATGGTGGCACGGTAAGCTTCCTTGTGATGATCGTAACGTTTCCATCGTTTGGGTCGGTGGATAAATCTCCAAAATAAAGCTGGTTTTGGATGGAATGACCCATGATTTGCAAAATGAAGCTTGGATCGTTCTCAACCATGCGCTTGAAATGCATGTTGACAAACACTTTATTTCGTATTAACATACGCCAGGCTCGATTCACGGACTCGGATTGCATTAAGGTTGAGACTGGTAGCCTTGATAGTATATCAATGACAAGCTCTTGAGGAAGACGATCCATTTTGCTAATTGTTTTTTTTTCTCCTTAATTTTTTCTATATTTTCTTCTTCGTCAAGCATTGTTGAGAGGTTTAATAGAAGATATTAGGTTGTATTATTAAAGAAAGCTTGGCGATGTAAACGAAATTGAATATAGAATATTATACCTGGACTAATAACAAACAAACAAACAGAAATGAGAAAGAAAGCATTTTGATGCCGTACGTGCTAAGTAATCGTAATGAGCCTAAAAATAAATTAAAATATGATATAAGACGTCTTACAAAACATAACATGTAAGATAAAAACAGATTGGATTATTATCTAAATTGGATGGGGAATTTAAATTATAATATGTAAGATGAAACGTTGATACTGAAGGCATGAATTGAATCCATCACTTCAGTTTAATTTCATTTATCAAACACTCTCTCGAGTTTTACATTTTATTCAATTTAGTCCCTAAAATCGAATTTATCACAGCTTTCAAATTTGAGCTTCAATTTTGAAACCGATCTCAATGTCATCATTCTACAGCCCTCTAATATCTATAATTACAAAAATTTAACATCGCTTTTAAAATATTTACACTTTAATCTCTATGTTAAAAACTATCGATATTCACTTTACAAACTAATTTTTTTCATATCTCAGCTCAAAATCTATCAATTTAGTACCAAAAGCTTCAAGATTCAACAATGGCAGCTTTATAAACTTCGACAATTTTGCAAAATAATCTCCGAGCTAATTAAATCAAGCTTTCAAAATCCCAAAAACATAAAAATTATAAGAAACCAATTAAATTAAACATACCATGCAATAGCCGAAAGTTTGAAGCATTTAACAACGGCCTCCCTTGGTTTTTTTCTATGCAAACGGTGAAGAAAGTAAAAATGAAGATGAAAACCTTTTTGTTTTAAGTTTTAAGATATAATAATTTAATGATAATTTTTAATATCAATTATACTTAGTAAAATACACCTAACCGTCCACTCATTTTCGAAACGGACTGATTGCGACTTAAAACTTTGATTTAATTGTTCTTTCGATCCTTATAACAATTAAAAATTATTAGCGATCAATTTTCACGATTTAATCTTTATACTTTAATACTCAATATAATTTTAAAACAGACTCGTAAATATTAGAGGTTTTAGTTATTCGAAGCTTGTTGAGATCCGTAGCCATAATAAATATTAGATCTTGAGTGGGTCGAAGAGTTATAATGATGAATGCACCTCCACTCGTGGCGTCAATGATTTTCCTCTCTATAGTCTATGGGAAGTAACCTTACACAAAAACGAAACTTGGGTCGTTTCCATCTCTACAAGTGAAACATGCTGTAAGCAGTTGAGCGACCCTGTACGAACTTGAATAGAACATCAAATATCCGTTTCAAATAACATAAAATAAAAATTAGAACTTTTCTTCTAGGTATCCACAAATGTATCGATGGAATTGAGGCTAGGAACATGAGCAACTGCGGTGAAACACCTTGAAATTCCTTCAAATGTTACTTGAATATCTTGGAAAGTCCTACAGTGTGGATCATAAAAAACAATTGCTTTGTTCCCGTAATGCAATAAAATTCCTCCATTCCTCAACAGGCACAGTACTTGGATGCATTTTTTAGGCAAATTAAACCTTGAATTGCTGGAGGAATGACACTGATAATTTGGCTGAAATATCTTTGGCACGTAAGCTCCAATATTAAATTGTTTTACCCAAGAGTCCTTCACAGCATACTCCTTCATAACCCAAATCTCCAGTTCTTGATTGTTGCCATCAAAAGAAACTGCCGAAAGGCAACCTCGTAGAACCACGAGTTCAAGAAATTGTCCGTACGAGTTCGAAGTGATGACATCAGGCCGAGGGACCTCCTTGAATTGCTCAGTTGCCAAGTCAAAGGACATAATAAGGTTAGTAGTAGTTCTCCAGTGAAGTTTCCTATTGACCAAATCCTGAGATTTTTGCCACATAAAACGGAAAGGAAAACATCCCAAATTTCTCCAAGTGGGGCTACCAACAGTCAATATATGAACCTCAGATAAAGAAGAAGAAGAAGAAGAAGAAGAAGATGATGATGTTGCGGTCTGATCAGAACGACGCATGCCAAATCTAACGACACGGCGAATAACAGTGGAAGGAGTTGTTCTTTTATATGATATCTCGACAACCTTATATTTCTTTGTGGTCGGATCGAAGCCGAATCCTCTCACCCCATCATGATGATCACTAAGCTTCGGCAACTCTATATAATCCCTGGTAAATGGATTATAAATACAGAGTTCAAAGCTTGGGTGAGTGGCACGCAACAATAGCAATCCATTACATGAACTCACCAAATGGAAGTTAAGCAAAGGTGGTACGGTAAGCTTCTTTGTGATGATCGTAACGTTTCCATCGTTTGGGTCGGTGGATAAATCTCCAAAGTAAAGCTGGTTTTGGATGGAATGACCCATGATTTGCAAAATGAAGCTTGGATCGTTCTCAACCATCCGCTTGAAATGCATGTTGACAAGCAGTTGATCCTGTGTTAAGATACGCCAATTTTGACACACGGACTTGGATTGCACTAAGCTTGGGATTGGAAGCCTTGATAGTATATCAAGTTTGACCTCTTGAGGAAGACGATCCATTTCGCTAATAAGTTTGTTCTGTGCTTTCTTCTTCTTCGTGAACTTGTGTTGAGAGAGGTACAAGATTTGGTTGGAAACGAAATTAAAAATGAATAGAATATGACACGAAATTCCATATATTAGTAAAAAAACAGATAGAAAAGAACAAAAAAATAATTGAGGACCATATTATAAAATACACAATAGGGCCACCGGTTCGCAAACAATGTGAAACTGGTGTCTGGAGTGTAGCTAAAAGGGAGATTCTCCACGTCCTGTCGACAGGGAAAGAATAAAAGAACGTGCTGAATAATGTACAGCTCAGCAGCGTGAACAATAGGCCATGCTTCTGGTATAAATTTCAGTTGTCGTCAGCGCCTTGTGGGAATCAGCCTAAGGAACGTCATGATTCTATTTCTATTTGTTTCATTGTGGCCCAAATGTTGGTCCTTTTGCATTTATCAATGGATATCATATTGTTGTAAGTAATGGTGAGTAAAATTCGATTCGATTCGAAAAATAATTTAAATTTTGAATTAAACAATTTAAGTTATTTGAGTTAATCAAGTTATTCTGATCAACTCGAATAAAAAAAATTAAATTTTTCTGTTTAATTCGAATATGAATTACACAATTCGAGTCATTCAAAAATTCGAATAAGAAAATGTAAAACTACGCCGTTTTTATAAATGTTTACCTTTCTAAAGTTAAAAGTCAAAACCATTAAGTTAAAGATAAAACTACATTGATTTAATAAATTTTTATTAATTAAGTTAAAGCAAAATCATTATATTATTTATGTAGTTAAATAATCTTGTACTTCGTCTACTAGTTAAATAATCGGTCCATGTAAACGCAACATTGAGTATAAATAATAGGATTCATTAACTCAACTCGATTTGACTCGATTTTTTTGACTCAATTCGATTCGCTTCGAAAAAAAATCAAATTGAGTTCGGTTGCTAAAATAAGATTCGTCAACTCGACCAACTTGAATTTTTTTATTCGATTCGACTCGACTCGATTGAATACTCACCTCTAATTGCAAGCAAAGCTAAACTACATGAAATTAAAAAAAAAATTGAAGAAAGGAATTTGTTTTTAGTTTCTGCTAAAAATGAGGGGATTGGGTTCATATTCCCTAAAAAAAATCAAAGAAATCAAGAGGACTAAAATGAGGGCACTTATTAAACTACAGTTCTCTTAACTGAGCTTTTGAATCTTAGAAACCAAATTAATGTTATTAATAAGTTATGTACATTGGATATTGTTGTAATTTGAAGTTTATAAAATATATTTGTTTTAACTCAAATCTAGATTTGTTCATGGGTCAGGTTATTCGTCCAGGTTTAAAGGTCCGTCCGAAATTTAGAAGGGTCTGGGTAAAAATATTAGGCCCAAAAATAGGCATGATCAAAAAAATTAGGCTCATTTAAAATATGGGCCGGGCTCGATCTTGAACATTTAAAGCCCGAACCTAACCCGTTTTAAGTTTACATCACTTTATGTTATGTTATTTTAATATATTAATGTAATTTAAAACACATTAAAAAAATAAATATATACTAAATATATAATACTACTCTAGTGTAATCATTAAAAAATATTAAGATGATTATATAAAAATTTTCAATAAATAAAAAATTTATAAAATTATTAAATATTAAAATAAAACAATATAAATATTATTTTAAAAAAATAAAACTAATATAGGCAAGCATAAAATGGATTTTAGTTAATTTTTTGCAAATATAAACACGTTTAGGCATAAATTTAAGCCCAGTTTTTTGGCATAACCGGACTTGGATAAGTATAAAGTATGTTAATATCATAGTTAAGACCGACTCGATCTAATCCATTAACACCTCTACTCTCATTCAATGTAACAATTAAAAATATTAAAAATTATAAAATAAAGTAATTTATATATTTTATAAATTTATGAGTCACTTCATATTAAATAATTCTATCTTTTATGAACAGATACTACTATGTAATCACACCAATATATTCTAAAAAAATAATTCTATCCTTATTTTTAAAAAAAAATTAAAAAAAGCTACCTTTTTAAGTTTAAAATATTATATTTTCGATTAATATAAAATATATAATAAATATTAGAAATTTTATTATACACATATGAGTGTGGAAACCATAGATTTAGAATATAAATATGTATTTGAAAATAACATACAACAAATAATGAAAGTATGGTTTGAAACTAATTAATAATAACACATGAAATATGTACGATGCTAAAATGAAAAAAATAGATAAATTGTTTATGATGGTGCTGTCGTCAATCTTGAGTCGGTGTTAAGTTAACTTGTGACACCAACTGAATTAAATATAGTAATATAGACATACAATTAATGAAGGTAATAAATTGTGCATAATGACGATTGAAATGTATAAACATATTAGAATAAAACTTTAGTTGAGTGGTAAATTAAATGTTTAATTAATGCAATTGGATTGGGTTCAAATTCTATCATATGCATATTTTTATTGATTTTTTAAATAAAAAAACTAAATTACCTTAAAATAATATTACTTATTTTAATTACAAAAGAACATTTTATATTAAATGTTATCTTTTTTTTTATATTAAATGTTATCTTTTTTAAGTTTACTCAAGAATTATTATTGATGCAGTGGTACATAATTTGTTTTTAAATCCATTAAATATAGGTTAATTCTTTAGATAAGCTAATTTTAGTTATTTTATTTAAAAACTGTATAAAAGTATAAAAAAAATAAAAAAAAATCATTAAAATTATAGTAGTCATTTAATAAAAGGATATATTAATCATTTCTTAACTGGGTTGGTACTCGATTAATCTGTAACATCAATTCAATCAATGGTTTTATTAATAAGTATAGACACAAAAAATAGTTAAAAGTTAATTTTTTTTAATTTAATAATGATTATTTGTGTAGTGATAAAGAATTTGTTTATAAATCCAAAAACACGAGTTCAATCTTCAAACATGTTAATTTTAGTTCTTTTATTTAAAAACTATATAAAAGTAATAAAATACAAAAAAGTCATTAAAATAATAGTAATTGTCATTTAATAAAAGGGTATATTAGTCACTTTCTAATCGAATTCGTACCCGATTAACCCGTGATATCAACTCAATCAGAAGTTTTATTAATAGTATAGAATCTATAGATACACAATTTTAATAAGAGAAAACATTTTATATTATAAGTTAATTTAAAAAAAAAAATTATTCAAGATTTATTATTGGTGTAGAGGTGAAGAATTTATTTATATATCCATTAAATATGAGTTCCATCCTTAGACATCTTAATTTAAGTTCTTTTATTTTAAAAATGATATAAAGGTATGAAAAGAAAAGAAAAACTATCAAAATAATAATAGTAATCATTTAATAAAAAAATATATTAATCATTTCTTAAACATGTTAATATCAGATTAACTCGTGACATTAATTTAATCAGGAATTTTATTAATAGTATATACTAAATAATAAAAACATACAAATTTTTTAAATATCATTAAAAAAAATTTTCTCAACCAAATAGAAACTTTTTAATGAGAAGCAAAGTACATAAACTCGCATTATAACCTTATTCAAGAATTTAAATTACATAAGATAGTATAATGAAAATGATTCTTCATTCGCTCAATTAATTTTAAATTCAATACATTATTTTTTGGTTGTGGGGATTTTGACCTCCTGAACAGAAATCTTTGAAGTGTCGATCTTTTAGTATCGATGGACCTCCTCAACAGGTTTAATATTGGACTTGAGATTTCTATGCTTGATTTTATCATCAAACTTTGTCTCTCTTTTGCCAAGAGTCATATCGAGTTCATGGAGAGAAGCAGCTTCAACTAGAGAACGTTGGTGTCGAAACACATTGAGATAATATGTGTTAGATCTCACGATCAAGGCAATAACATCTTCATGGGCGTATCAAAGGTCCAAGCTTGGGTCACTGCCTCATCCCGCATCAATCAACTCTCCAAGTCCACTGGTAGACCAGCTCTCATCGTTGAACATCCAAACAGGGTGCACTACATACCTCTATTAAATTTTTATGAAAAAATGAAAAAAAAATATTTTATTTTAATATTATAATTCTTTTTTTCTTAGTCTATAGTCCACTTTATTAATAAGATAAATGATCGCCTCTCAAGATGTGAACGTCAAGAATGTAAATATTGCAAAAATTGAAAGATAAAAATTTAAGTACGATTTCTGCAAGCGTACAGATCAAATTATAATATAGATGTGTAGCAATAGAACACCAAATAAGTATTTTGAGGATCGTACCCAATGGATTGTAGATTGGAGAAAATCACTATTAAATTAATTACCGAAAATAATTACTAATATGATAAGGTTACGAATTAGTAGTGCCAATTCCAATTTAAGATAATAATAAAGCTAATTAAATTAACTAAGACTAAATCTAACTCTAAGTTATTCGGATTTGCCTATTTCGAGTTTAAACAATGTCAACTATTAGCCTAGAATCAATTGAAACCCTAATTATGCACTAAGATGACAACTATTCTTAATTTCAGTAAGGACTACCACATCGGTCTCATCTTTACTGAGGATTACCACTTAAGATACCTCCTCGATCTCACCTAGGTAGACAAATACCCTATTAGTCTTACCGTTTGGCACGAGTTTTATTCAACAGGATATCCTTTCGGTCTCGCATGTCTAGATCTTATATTAGGGGCATCACTTCCTAGTATATTAAGTACTCTCGAATAAATACTTAATCTTAGATGATCATTTTCTTAGCTAATTGATTAGTTTATCAATTGAATCGTGTAAGATATCGATAAGGCACAAATTATTCTAATGTTCATACAAACATTCAAACAACAATATTAATGAAAGAGATATGAATAAAGAAATAAGGAAAAAGAGAATGTTCATTAATAGATCGATGGAAATGCAGATGCGAAACAATCTCCACTCGCACTTGTCTCAACGTCACAATAGAAATCTCCGATTAAGTGAACATAAAATAGACTAAGTAAAATCTAAAAATGAAATAAAATATGAATAATAATTTGTCTCCCTAAATTTGTGTGTCTAATCTAATTACAATGGTCTTTACATTGGCTAAATTCGGAATAGTAAATTACCTAAAATATCCTTGAAATACTTAGAGTTTGACTAGGAAAGAACCCCTGATTGGTTGCCAGAAACGCGGTTGATGTATCCAAGTTATCGTTGAGTCATTGCGACGTCCTTGTCCTCCACGTCGCAATGTTACCCATGTTTTGTACCTGATTTCTTTTGTCTTTAGTGTTACGACACTGGTGTTCCTATGTCGTGACACGAGCAATAGCTTCAGTTTGGGTATACATCTTGAACTCTCGATTTGACCTACAAAACCATATAATTTTATTTAAGTATCTAAAGTATAATAATAATAAAAAGATTGAAAAGCATAAATTACGACTTCAAGTATGACAACATGAATACGTACTAAAATAACTTGATTTGACTATTAAACAAACTAAAATTATGTGAAAAAGTGATGTAAATAATAGTGAAATTTATGTCAGATCAATAAACAATATGCAAAAAGACCTGAACCGATAGCTTAAAGCCCCATTAACACTTGACAATTAAAAACGCCCGAGAAATAGGATAACAAAATGCTTTTAAACATTGATATATTAACTAATACAAATCACAACAAAAAAATATATAGAACACATGTAATAACACAAAAACTCTACCTCCAAGTGACAAACATATTTGATCTCTCCACACATGTAATAACAAAAATCTTTAATTTCTCATTATATAGTTTTCCTGTTCATCAGTATTTCACTGCATACACATTGGCATCGCCATTGCCCTCAAACTGGGCTTTTAAGCTCTAATTTCTCGTTTGATAGTTTTTTTCTCAACAATCTCACATTATGCATGCACATACGCCATCACAATTTTGAATTTCTTTCTGCATCCACCTCTCTTTATTAATAGCCACTCGTAGATTCAATATCTTTTTCCCGTTAAGTTTTTTTCTGGGTTAATGAGTTTCAAATATTCAAGCTTTGAGACGGATTTATAACTAAAGATATTGGAATCAAAAGGGAAGAAGATGAAGAAGAAGAAGCGAGGTGTGTGAAAATGGGTTTAGGATTTTTTTTTAAATTAAGGTTTAGGGTTTAAATTTTTTAATTAATTAAATTTATTTAATTAAACATTTATTCTCGTTCCATTTGAAAATCCAAGTTTACACTTAAAATCTAGTTGGACTGCCACGTAAAATTATCGTTAGAGAGACAACGGAACTTAACGGCACATTGATCACTTCGTATCAAAATACTAACATAAATGATTAAAACGTAACATTTCAAACATAAATGATTAAAATGTAACCTGAGGCAAACAAAAGTGATTATTTTTATAATTTATCCTAAAATTTAACCCACTTAACCTCTAAATAGCCTACCCATTTTATTGCCCACTAGTAAACCCCTTAGAACCCTTATCTGGTTTTGTTCATTTATCACACACTCATTTTAACTCTTACAACCCAATTAATCTTTAAATCACCCTTTTATTGCTTTCCTTTAGTCCATATTAGATTTTGGTAAGTTGTCTAATTATGATCCATCATTCATTTTGCTGAATTTTTCTTTGATTTAAAAAAAAAACCAAAAAATATGGAAAAACTTAATTTGGGCTATCTTGATGATGAATTGTGAGATCATTTTTTTTTTTTAAAGATTGAGAGTTAAATTTAATTAAAAAAATATAAATGATAAAGGATAAATTTAACATTATACCATAAAAAATCGTCTATAATTAATTTATATGATTTTGTAACTAAGGTTTTCTTATATATATATTTTTTATCTCACAGTTTATTGCCTTATCATTTATAAAATTTTGATATCATTAAAAATATTCTCAATGAACAATTTCATTCATAATAGAAACTAGAATATAATGATATTATTAAAAAAGCAGACTTTGAAAAAAAAAAAAAATACAGTTAAATCTACTATCCAAAACATGTGCGTTCTCCCTTACTTTTTATTTATTTATTTATTGGTGTTTGTTTATTATTTGTAAGAGCTTTCATCTATTTTAATGAGACTTGTGTTTTTGATAATTCTGTGTTGAAAAAGTGAAAAGTTGTCCAATCTTCAGTAACAATAAAATTGTGCAATTTTTTAAGTTGTTATGTTATTTGATTGATTAATATTTTAAAATAATTTAATTGGAATTGGAAAATAGGTTGAATATGGATGGGTGTATAATCATAATTTTATGTTTTTAAAATTTAATGATGTGGTGGAATTTTATTGGTGATTAAAAAGCTTAATTTTTAGGATAATAAATTGTGTGTATTTATATTAATTATTTTAAGAAAAGGAAAAAGAAAAACTAGTATGAAAAGAAACAAGTGTTGCTCTTTAAGATTGAAAAGTCCCTTCCTCAGTTTGAGAAATTTGAACAGCATGGGCTATGTTCTTCGCTTCCCTGTTGTTTGTGTATGGAAGCTCTAAAATTGTTGAGCATTGAATTAGATATTGAGAAGGTGGAAGTTGGAACCATTTTCAGGTCTGCAGGTGAATGGCTCTAAGCAGTTCAAGGGACAGCATAGAATACAGACTTCAATGTAATAATCTCGCTACAATCATGACTTTTTCTCCCAATATATGTTTCAAATAAAAAATTAAATAAAATTAAAACCCCTCTTATGGTGAGGAAAAATAAATCTAGGCTTTAGGTATCCATCCAATTGAGGCTTGCAACATGAACTACTGTTGTGAAACACCTCGGAATTTCTTCGAATGGAATTTCAACATCTTGGAACGTCCTGCAATGTGGATCATAGACAACAAGTGCTTTACTTCTGTACTGCAGTAAGAGCCCCCCACTCTTCAATAGGCACAGAACCTGGATCCATCTTTTACGCGATTGAAACCTCGGATCATTCGAGGAATGACGCTGATAATTTGGCTGCAATATCTTTGGTACGTAAGCTCCAACGCTAAATTGTTTGACCCAAGACTCCTTCACATCATACTCCTTCATCACCCAAATCTCCAGTTCTTCGTTATCGTAATCAAAAGAAACTGCCGACAGGCAACCTCGTAGAACAACCAGTTCATGAATTCGCCTGTTCGAACCAATGAAATCAGGTCCAGGGACCTCCTTGAATTGTTCAGTAGCCAAGTCAAAGGACATAATAAGGTTAGTCGTAGCTCTCCAATGAAGTTTCCCATTGACCAAAACTTGAGATTTTTGCAACACAAAACGGAAGGGAAAACTTCCCAAATTTCTCCATGTGTTCCTACTAACAGTCAAAATATGAACCTCAAAAGAAGATGCTGCAGTCTGAGAAGCTGGACTCATGCTAAGTCTAACAACACGACGACGAAAATACAAATGAGTTGTTCTTTTATATGATATCTCGACAACCTTATATTTCTTTGTGGTAGGATCGAAGCCAAATCCTAACACCCCAGCATGATGACTACGGTTCGGCAACTCTACAACATCCCTGGTAATTGGATTGTAAATACAGAGTTCATAGCTTGGGTGAGTGGCACGCAACAATAGCAATCCATTACATGAACTCACCAAATGGAAGCTTAGCAACGGTGGTATAGTAAGCTTCTTTGCTATCATCATCACGTTTTCATCGTTTGGATCGCTCGATAAATCTCCAAAATAAAGCTGGTTTTGGATGCGAGGACCCATGATTTGTAAAATGAAGCTTGGATCGTTCTCGACCATGTGTTTGAAATGCTTGTTGACAAGCAGTTGATCTTGTATTAAGATACGCCAGGCTCGACACACGCATTTGGACCGCACTAAGCTTAGGAGTGGAAGCCTTGATAGTATCTCAAGTGCAGCCTCTTGAGGAAGACGATCCATTTCGCTGATGGGTGTTCTTTTTTTCTTTCTATAATTTCTTGTTCGTGAAGTAGGGTTGAGAGATTTAATAGAAGAGTAGGTTGTCTAATTAAAGATGGCTTCGTGATGGAAACGAAATTGAAATTGAATAAAATATTACGCCTTGACATCGGCAAATTCGATGTTAACAACAAATGACAAACAAATAGAAAAGAACAAACAGAAAAGAAAAAGAAACCAAGTATTGACATGGTAATAAATAATTTTATACCCACAACTTGTATTGTTAATGATGATTGGTCGATGGAAACGAAATTGAAATTGAATAGAATATTGCACATTGATATTGACAAACAATAAAGAGATAAAAAAGAAGAAGAAGAAGAAAAAGCATATTAGAAGTCCAAATTAGGGGTGTATGAGCCTTTATATCATGGCACCGGTTAGCAAAGGATGTGAAACCAGTCTCTGATAGGGTGTAGCAAAAAGGGAGATTTTCCATAGGCCATGCCTGCGGTTTAAATTTTCATTTGTCGCTAGCGCGTTGTGGCAAGCCGGCCAAAGGAACACTTCATTCTAGGAGTTGCGTTGAAGTCTCAAATGTTGTCCCAAACTTCTTTCTGCCATTGCAGAGGGTTGCAACAACTGTCACCAAGTCCTTGGCATTTATCAATGGATGGCATCTTGCTGCAAACGAAGTTACATACATAAAATTCAAAACATTTGAATAATGGGATTTACTTAAAAAAAAATTGCTAAAAATGAGGGCATTGGATTCAGATTCCTAAAATAAAATTTCACAGAAACCAAGAGGACTAAAATGAGACTTAAACAACAGTTCCCTAGACAATTGAGCTTTCTAATCTTAGAAACCCAATCAGCAGCCAAATCAATGTCAGTGATCTATGTTGGATATTGTAATTTAAAGTTTCTAGATTTTAGATATGGACAAAGATATTGCAAATTAAATGTGTTGACCTGTTACTAGTTGGTGTGATATGATGGATATCGATAAAGACTTAGCTTACCATTCAACATGGATCAAGTAACAACAGCAGATGCAAATTGCTTAAAAAATTTCATCGTTCAAATGTTAAACAAATAGTAGTATGATATCTTCTATTTTTTGGTAACAAAAGGGAAGGCATTTAAAAGAGAAATTGCCTAACTAAGCGAAACAGTATCAGAAATGAACCCCGGAGCATCAAGTTCCAGCAGCTTTAGAATTGCCGGTGTAGGTTCCTCAAACAGATAGAGGCTAGACCTGTACCGCAAAGTCTGTTTAGCTAGAAAATCCGCCTTTTGTTGATCTCTCTTGGGATGTATTTAATACTAATTCTCCAGTTTCTTTTACACATATTTTGTATATCCTTAACCAATGCCAGTGAAGGAAGAACGTATATACCAGCATTGATCAAATCCACAGCTTCCTTGCAATCCGTTTCAAGGATCACCTCTCGGTAGCCCCAACTCCAAGCAATCGACAATCCATTAAAGACATCCCAAAAGTCTAGATTGCTGTGCAGTACCAACCCCAAGATATCGAGAGAAGCCTAGAATCCACTCGCCTTTACCATCTCGGATAACACCACCTGCTGATGCCATTATACTCGAATCAGCTATAGCTCCATCAGTATTAATTTCGACAGCACCACAAGGAGTCTTAGACCATTCAGTTACAGAGGCGGTCAACCTGTTGGATCCAACAGTGTTGTTAGCAGAACTGAAATAACCCTTGGCCATGCACAAACTTCTTAATACCACTTCCCTCGGATTTAAACCTTTGTTCTGAAATATAAACCAGTCCCTTTGCTTCCATATGTTGAAGCAAACGACAGCAAAATATGTTCCCCAATCCATACCCCTCCTCAAAGTGTTCCAGCGGTTTCCAATTCCTCCTAAAAACCAAGGCTCTAAGTCCATAGCATATCCTCACTCCAATTGGAACAATTTGATCCCAAACTTCTTTAGCGCCGAAGGCATGAAGAGGTGATTCAGGAAAACACTTACAAATGGAGCAAAGATTTGAATCCGAAATTGTTGCGAGATGACCATTCATACAGCGTGCACACTTGGTGAACACTTCAAGAATGGTGAACTCACAGCACAAGATGAATACATATGGAGGACTAAACATGAAGAACCCTTCATGTTTGGCGAAATCTTAGAAACTGGTGAACCCTGTGAGATTGGCGAGCTACCTCAAATGAATAGCAGGTGGCGAGTTCATTGCTCTAGCAAACTAAAATTAAAAATGAAAACTAGGGTCTCGGAAAAGATGTGAGCTATCTAAAGCTAAACTATAATTGTATAGTTTTCTGCACAATAACCTTATGGTCAAAGTATTTATCGTAATCCTGCAACACCTCTATTCACATACTCTACTTGTGTAACATCCGCCTCAAAAAACAACACCAAATCGTCACTAAAAATAAACGACCCACCCCTCAACAACCTAAAGGGTTTCCACCACCCTTAATAGTAGTGTCATGGCCCGGTCTCTTCATCCCATTCACAAACAAATATGGTGATAGATGTCACCCTTAATTCAATTATCTTCCCTCCGATGTAACATGCCATGCAACTGTGAAAATAGCAGATTTGGATCCTGAAAGAAAGAGCTAAAGAACAATATACATTCCAGCAAAACAGAGGAAGCAAAGAATTAACGAACTATTTCTTTCTCATTTTGTTATCTGATACTGTTTTTGAACTACAGAGAAAATCATTCCTTCTTTTACAATTACCCTGACTATTTATGCACTTTCTACTGATAACTGAGCACCAGCTCTTCAGCAGAATCGCAGTTCTATTTTGCTGACTAATTCTAAACTGAACATGCACCAGTCTATAACTGTTTTAGCTCATTAGGCTGATATTCTAATAGATCCCATGATACAACCAAAATTTGTATTTCCGCAAACAACTTTTCTTGGTCGAGAATGGTCTCCACTTGCACACGTAATTCGGGTAGATTGCGGGTGGGTATTTATATTTATTGAAAGCAATGTGAACCGATCGTAGAACTGGAAATCATTCTACATCACTTAACGCGTCTCATCCAATATCAGAGCTGGGGAAATAAAACTTTTTTATTTTAATTTTGTAGATAAGATTACAAGCATTGCCTACCCAACATGTATAAATTAATTGATTATCTTTATTTTTTAGTATGCCATTTTCCAACACCTCTACCATTACATTATCAAAACTGTTACATGAAAATTTATTTTTCTTAAATTTACTGTTTTTATTCTTAATTTTGGCAAAATAATATAAAATTTTACATTCTTTTTATAAAATAATAAATACAATTATGAGAGTTTAAAAACTTACAAAATAAACTTAAAACGGATTATATAATATATATAAATTTAAAACGGATCGGGTCGGATCGGGTTTGAGCCTTGAATGTTCAAATTCAAGCTCGACCCATATTTTAAACGGATCTAATTTTTTTTTACTTGAATTCATTTTTTGGGTTTAATATTTTTACTCAAACCCTTCCAAATTTCAGACAAACTTTCGAATCTAAACAAAAAATCTCAACCTATGAATAAATCTATATCTAATAGTTTCTTTTCTCTTATAATTTTATTCAAACCAATAACACACCGTAATAATTAAATCATACTGTAAATTAAATAATTAATGACATGCGTGAATTGATTTTTCATATGCAATCGAATCTTGAATTAAAACATGTAAGTATCTTTTATGATAGTCGAATTGATTTTCATTTTAACTACTTTATTCAATTTAATTGAATAAACTTTTAAAAATTTATAAAATTTAAAAAAAAAAAAAAAAATCAATTAATTTTAAACAATTTACTTAACCTCTTTTATCGAATCAATATTCAATTGATTTTCAATCTACTCGGTTCAATAAAATGATAATGCCAAGATGGTTGTGCGTTTTGACCATATTCTGGCTAGGGATGCCAAGATGATTGGAGGAATGAGGGATTGGTTGTGTCGATGTCGACGTCGATGTCTCTGCCACTGCATTTAAAACTAAATTCATTGATCCAAATGCAAATCTCGATGAAAATTCACCTATTTATATCAACTATCACAAAATCCCTCTAAATCAATGAAATACTACGTGCAGATGAACTGAGAGGAAGAGAAACATAACACATTCAAAACACAAAATGATCGTTTAGGCGAATTCATCATTGGTACGTTGTATGTGGTTTGAATCCTTTGGCTGGTGGGGTGTATCAGTTGCATCAAGAATTAGTAGAGATATTGATCTGATAAAAAAAAAGTAATTAAAATAAATTAATTCAATTGAATTAAAACTTGATTGAATTAATTTTTATAATTTTTTATTTTAAAAAAATTAGTAATTTGTTTATTTTGAATTATCTGAATTGATTGAATTGGTTGGGTTGAAAATCTATGCTTTGACGATTCAACCATCAATTCTGTTCCAAAAGTACTGTTTATATAGAAACTATCCCCGTTAGAGGAGGTAGCCACACAATCTAAATAGTTTTAACACATGTCAACTCCTTAGTCTAAATAGTTTTAGTTATTATAAGGTAATGGTCGGCCTTGGTTTTTGGTGTCTCTCCTATATTCAAATTTAAGATTTAGTTCTTACATTTTTTTTTGGGTGAATTACAGTAATAGGGTAAAATTCGAATAACAAACACGATTAACGCGATTTGAATCTAAGCAACACATGGGACGGTGAACATCCTTAATCATCAAGCCAGTGGCGGAACCACGTTGAGGCCCAAGGGGGTCATGGCCCTCCTAAAGTTTAATTTTTTTCAATTTAGCCCTTAGTAAATATACTATGACTCTTCCAAAAATATAAGTAGACCCCCCAAGGTTTAAGATTTTTGCAATTTTCCTCTTTGTATATATATTATAGCCCCCTTAGAATGGTAAAATTTTAATTTAGACTATTTATAATTTATAAAATTTTAAATTAAAAATGGTAAAATTACACTTTGGCCCCCTAAAAAATGATAAAAATTCAATTTTACCCTTTAAAAATAATAAAGATATAGGTTATTAAAATGATGAAATTGCATTTGTACTATCGTAAAAATATACAATTTATTTTCGAAATCCCCAAAAATTTTTTTAACTCTACCACTGCATCAAACCATCACATGGGATTAATATCAATAACTTGATTTGGCATAACTTGATTCCATTATTTTTATAATGACATTAATTAAACAAAATAGTTAATATCAGTGACTATTTCAGTTAGAATGTTTATGTGCTTTTTTTTTTTTCTTAAAACACCGTTCTAATACACACAAAATACATATATTTCAACGTGATGAATTAGAATTAGTGATTTTAAGAAAAATCCACGTAAGCATTTTAATCAAAATCGACAAATGAGTTACTTATTTATACTAACCAATGATATTATAAAGAGATAATGTAATTTTTGGTCCCTGAATTTGACAAGTAGGTCCACATTAGCCCTTTTTTTTTTTTTATCAATTTTGACCCGTATGAACTTGAAAATCGTTATTCATTTAAGCTCATTCTGTTAATGACGGTGACAAAAAGGGGATAATGTAACTTTTGGACCATGAGCTTGGCATGTAGGTCCCCATTAGCCCCTGAACATGACAATTAGGTCCATTTTGATCCTTGAACCTGAAAATTTTAAAGGTTTGATACTATGGCACTTTGAGTTTGAAAAATAAAAATAAAAAACTTTTAGATAATGATATGGTACAATCTCAAAGTGTCATATCCAATGTTTTAATAATCAGACTTATGGTTGAATAAGTTAGACCACCAGTTCCCGATTCAACTAGTTTGATCAATTTGATAGTCGAACCAACAATAATTAAAAAATTAGTTAAAATTCATAAAAAAATATTAATATATATAATAGGCTTTACTTGGATTTTTAGATTTTTATGAATTTTTAATTATTTATTTAATTATTATTGGTTCAATGGTCGAACTGGTTGAATCGAGAAGTGATGGTCTAACTTGTTTAGCCATTGATTCGGTTATTAAAACATTAAATATGACATTATGAGATTGTACAATATCATCATCTAAATTTTTTTTATTTTTAAGTGATGATCTTAAAGTATCACATCATCAAACTTTTAAAATTTTCAAGTTTATGGATCAAAATAGAGTTAATTGCCAAGTTCAAAATGGACAAGAAAAAGTACAAATACCAAAGTGAACGTAATTGTCAAGTTCAGGGGCCAATGTGAGTCTACTTATCAAGTTAAGGGCCAAAAGTTACATTATCCTTATTATAAAAGTAGAGAGATAAAAACCATAACTTGACGTAAAACAATTTATAATTAAGACAGTAATGCTAGACAATATATGCTTTTATTTATATACATATATATATAATATAGATAATTACGAGTTTAAAAAAATTATTGAACTCACGAGTATCTTTTATTTTTTGTCATATTACTAAATTCACATTTTAAAATAAAAAAATTGAATTAAAATAGAAATTGTGATAATTATTAGACATTTAAAAATATTATAATTAATTTACATTTATTAGTTAAAAATATTTTTTAAATTTTAAAATAAAGTTATTACTTAAATATAAGTCTAAACATAAAATATACGGAAAAAATTGTGATGATTATGATTTAAATTACAATTATTAGTTAAATTTTTTTTTATGAATATTATTAGTTAAAAATTTTGGTATAAAATAATAGTGTTGAGTAGAATTCTAAACATTTTCATTATCACTTAATTTTTGAATAATGTTACTTTGAATTAATTATCTAAAATAAAAATGTATTGATTTGGAAATTTTTTATTATAATATTTGAATTGATACTATATATATTGTAATTATATTTAATAATTAAAATAAAAAATATTATTTTACATTAATTATTATAATTTAAAATATAATATTTAAAAATTGATTAAATATTATAATATAAACTACTCAAATTCATTTTGATTTTAATTCAAATTGATATTCAAACTGACTATCATTTTATATATACAAGTTATTGCTCAAATCTAAATTTCCATTTAAAAAAATAATTTAATAAATCCATATCTTTTCAAAAAATTAATTAAAGAAATATTTTATTTTTAGTTGTATAAAATTAGCAAATTGGAGAGACGTTGTGATAATATTAACAATTATTTTTAACTTTTTATCTATATATAAAAATGGTTAGAATTATATGTTTAATAACAATAAAAAGTGAATATTGATAATGATTTAAAAATGAATTTAGTAAAATTGGAAATAGATTGATAACATAAATAATAAAAATAGTATATAGAAATTCCCAGGCAAAAGGGGAAACTTATTATTCATAAAAATAAGATTAAAAGAAAAAAAAAACCCTCCATAATGAGGATTGAAGATAACATTGAAAAATGGGAAAGAGTCCAAAGTTAATTTCCTCCTGCTTTTTACAAGATGTTAAATGAGTCTCCATCCACCTAACTAAAACAGGGGTTTTTTTTTCTCTTTCATTTTTCTGGCTAATTATTGAGCTTAAAAATCAAATAAAAGTTGGCGTCAATAATTAATATGAATTAAAACAAAAATAAATGAATTGCTTTATGGTCAATCACTTTCTCAATTAAATATTCCCATGAACTAAAAGGAAACATTGATAAGGAAAACAAAGTCATCCATTTACATTGAACCTCTGTTTTCTTTTTCCTCAACTAACGAACTGTGGGCTAATACCACATGGTGCCATGAAAGTGACAACAAGTATATTTTTGATTAAATGATGTCTAAAGTTGACCCCTGCAATCATTCTTGTATATATATAATATATATATGTGTGTGCGTGTACATATACTGTACGCATTCTAACAAGTGAGACAAATCTTAATTGCCGTGGCTACTATTTCATTATTAGGGTTCAATAGTCCAGCTTTGTTTTCATAACCAAATTCATGTACAGGTCATGATTTTGGATTGATTTGTTCCTTTCTATGCATATTATAGTGCAACTATGCATAATTGCAGATGCAAGTTGCTGATACATTGAAAGAAAGAGAAACACTATGAGTGGAAGAAAGGGCGATGGGTCTCCATCAAGGGATATGTAAATCCAGGGAATTGATTCTTACTCGCTCCTTGGATAGACTCCAATTTTGGGTCCCATAAATAGAAGACTCCTTCTCTAATTAACCATGCATTACCATTAGTGTCGCTGCTTTAGAATTTAGGAATATTTTCTGCAAACAAATCCTGTGATGTGTATTTTCATACATCCTATCCTGTAAATGCAAACATCTATGAGAAACTATCGAGGGGTTGAATCTTGGAAACTCTCCAATGGTATTGTTATGATTCTAATGAGATATGTATGATAAAATTAGGCAATAACTGGGACAACTCCACCCCAATTGAATAAAAGATCTTCTTGGGCTGAACTTTTTGTCTCTATAAGCATACATTTGGCACCTCTCTTTGTCTCTTTTTCTGTATGAATGAATTCGTACGTACTCGGCTGATCTCGAAAGGGAACCTTAAGGACAATTTCATTGCCTTTACTATCCATTTTTAAAATAATAATAACAAAAGAAGAAGAAGAATTTCTGAATGGAAAGCTTTGTATACAATGCAGGCAAGCTTGTCGGCATGTTGGCCTTAACCAGACCCCACAAATATAGAAAAAAACACTGCCCCCTTTAAGAAGGAACCCAATAAAATCCTTTGGTGATAAACACTAGCACTAACACCACAACCACTACCTTAGCCACTATAAAAAATCCCTCGTTTACAAAAAAGAAAAGGCGGTCTTCCATTTAAATTCCTAGCTCCTACCCCAAATTCAAGAATCTAAAAAATTCCTTAAATTGACCGAAGCTCAGATTACCATTCCCAGAAACATCGAAACAAGGCAAAAAGAAAAATGTGGCGTATGCTGGTGGTTTTGCGACGAAATCTGCGGAACATGAAGAAAAGTCCTCGAGTAGCGGATGAGAGCATGCATGGAGGAGGGAATAACAACAGTGATGTTAATGGAGGTGGTGACACGTCTCGTGGTATTTCTGGGATTGCCAGCGTTGTTAGAGCTCCTTTCTCTTTGGTTTCTTGCTTCTCCCAGCCACATGTCAATGGACATGGGGCTGATGGAGTTTGGGTGTCCACCGACTTCGCTCAAATGTCAGAGATGAATCATTTTATGGTCAGAGATAGTATGCGTTATGCACTCTTGATGTAATCAAACTAGACAAGGATGTAATGTAAGTACTATATCATAGATTTGTTTTCTTTGGTTTATTCGGCTATTAATTATTGCTTTCATTAATTTCCTCTGCTTCCCATTTTCTCTTAATTTTTTTCTTTAACAGCAAGTAAGGTTTTGTTTCCTGAAATTACAATAATAATAATAATCTTTAAATACTTGTTTTTATGTTGGAATTGAAAAATCTCCCACATGCTTAGCACAGTAACTAAACAGATGGAGTGATGAAGGGTGATTTGTGTTTTTCAATTTCTTCATACGGCTAACCACTGGCCGGTATCATTGCAACGAATAAATAATTAGTAATACAAATAGAAAATGTTAAAGGATGTATAAATTCTACTGAAAATCTTCAAATTGTTTTGTTTTTTTTTTTTTATATACCAAATTGTATATATATTATTATTTTTATTGAAGAAATCAATTCCATTAGGAGAAGTTTGTAAAGTGTTATTCGATAAGAACGGACAAACTTTTCAACCAGTAAATATTATTCCTTATGTGAGATTTTGTGTCTTAACTCATTCGAAAGCTTGATTGTTTGAAAAAGCATTTTTGAAGCGGTGGCAAAAGCACCTCAAGTGCCTAATAAGGCAAACCATGTTGGGCTCAAACCTTTGTCTTATACCTTAAAAGGTATTAATGGGTAAAAATGTTATCACTATGTGAACTTATTGCTTCTACATGGATTTGAGTCTCAATAGAGTCGTGAGATAAAATTCTTTACCATATAGAGTTGAGTAAACAAAATTGAAAAACAAAAATTGACTTAAATCGAAGTGTTTGGACAATTAATGAAATATAAGTTAAAATACTACAATTACTCAAACCGAACTTAATACTAGTTTTATTTTAACTTATAATTAATTTTAATTATTTATGATATAACAATATTTTTCTATATTTAAAATAACAAAAATAACTTAAAAGTTCTATGTAAGAAATATGTATTTAGAAAATGCTATATAAAAGTTATTAATTATATTTTTAGAATTTTTTTATAAAATACTTTGAAATTTTATCAAATAATATTAAAAAGGTATAAAACAAAACTTATTTTATTTAAATAAATCTAAAAATATAAAAAAATCAAACTGAATTATTATCAACAGTTCAAAATTTTTAATAAACTCAATCCAACCAATCTCAACCCTATTACTATTGACAATACTAACCCCACAAATAATAATTTGTAAGCTTTTACTAATAGACTCAGCCTCACCTTGATAATTTCAGTACTTTTAATTCTTTGTAAAAAAAAAAAAAAGTGTATTTAATTTTTATTTTAAATTACATGAAAAATAAAATTTTATTTGAATCCTTTTTTTTTTTTACAATGCTTAAAACTACTTATAATTTATCGCAATTTTTATAAAGGAGAATAAACGAATTCAAACACATTTTCTTGCATCGGTAACAATATCAATACCAATTAAGTTAATACTCAATCTACTACTTAATTAATAATTTAAAATAAATTTTCATAATAAAATATTTAAAATTAACAGTCTCCAAATATCTAAAAGATAAAAAAAAAATCTTTAATTAAAATTTTATAAATATTAATATCATGGTATTTTCAATTTTTTCTATTTCTATATAAAATGTTTGAATGAAACTACAAAAAATAAAATAATTAACGATTGACTATTAAATAAAATTTGAATTAATATTTGATATATTGATAGTGTATTTTTATTCTATAAGTATTTTTAAAAAATTATCATATATTTCTTTTTAAATATTATACCATACCTTATAAAATTACGCTTATAGTGCACCAAATTTTATTTCATAAATCTTTATAACTTTACTTATAACTCGATTTTTTAATAATAAATTTTTCCTTTAAAATTTAGTCTGTGTCTTGTCATTACCAAAAATTAAAAGCTGGGATGCTCCAGCCTAACATGAATTTTTATCGAATCAGTTCTATAGAGTACACATTTTATACTTTCTCATACACCAATTATCTCTTACCACGTCCTTGATTCTAATTCATGATTTTTCTTTTGGTAAATAATTCATGAAGTTATAAAAAGGAAAATTTTACAATCTCTTTTCCTTAAAATTAACTTAATCATGGATGTAATCAGAAATAATATATGATTGAATAATGGAGTGGTTCGATGAGGAGGGTACTGCAAGGGCTCTGTTCTCTGGACCATGTTATGCAGTAGATGCTGATGAAGTTGAGTTTGCCGCAATTTTAGTTGCAATGGAGTGGTTTGATGGTTAAAGATGGGCGAACTTGGTTCCTTTAACCATCGCGGTGGGGTCGGAAACGGTATTGAATTGGTCTCGAAAGACCAATCAATCTCAATTCGTTTTTTCAGCGGTTTGATATTGAAGAAAGGAGAGGTTGTTTATCTGTTTTTGAGCTGATAGGAAATGAAATGGCACAAGTTTTGGCTTTGGTTGGAATGAAAAGAGAGGAGATTTTTAAAGCTTGGTGGTAAAGTCGATTTTTCTGTTTCTGATGCAGCAAATTTTGACTACTTTTTTCTGGTTTTTGTATGTCTATTTTGCTTGGTCGGGTATTTGCTTTAATGACAGAGAGGTGTTGATGTGTTTCTGTTTTGGAAGGTACTTCTGGTTCTTTTGACATTCAAATTTTGTGTTGTTGTTTGTGTCTCTTATAGGTGACTTGTTTGTAAGAAGTCTGTAACTATCTAGGATGGGTGAATATTGCTGTTGTGCAGTATTTTTGTATTGGGTTGAATGCCCTGTACCTTTCTTGTTGTATTCTCTGGTTGAGCAAAAAAACAAAAAAACGTATGAATAATTATAATTAAAATTAAATTAATAAAAAAATATAAATAATTTGAAAACTGAAACGTATTTATACATAACTTACATATAATGAAGTGTGATCCACTTAATTAATTGTAAAAATACATTTAATCCCAAATCTGAAATAGAATGTGTAATATTTCATGGTATGATAAAACCGACGTATTTATAAATAAAAGGATTATAAAAATAATAGAAGAATACAAAGATTAAAAGAAGAAAAAAAAGATAACCAAATAAAATGATTATTTTTTTTTTTATTTGGATTTTTAAAAATTTGTGTAACATCCGCGTTCTTGAACCGGGTTTGAGTGATAAAATAGAATTGAGAATTAGAAATGTTTAGTTGAAGTAAGGAAGGTTAGAAAATTTTAAGGATTATATAGTAAAAGAGAGAAAATATGGGGGACTAAATAGCGAATTATCCAAATTAAATTTTGAGTCATCATGGGAATTTGATTGATTGAGGAGGGGAAAAAGAGTAATTTGGTGGAAGATATTTTTGGAGGCAAAGTTTTGGGCCAAGGTGTAAAGTTGAAAGATCTAGGGACTAAAAGTGAATTTTACCATTTTTATTTAAATGAGATATTTGAAGTGAGATTTCTAGAGAATTTGAGAAAGGTTAAAAAAATCAATTAAAATGCAAAAATATCAGCTCTTTTCATAGTTCAACCGTTCATACCATTCTCTCTTCCATCCAACTTTTGATTTTATTCCAAATAGGTCCTTCCATCATTTTTAAGCCCTCCAAGCTCCAAAATCTCCTATTTTCTTTGAAATTCCTGAAATAAAAGTATAGAAGGGGGTTAGTAGACACCTCAAATTTCTTATAGAATTCATTTTGAGGTGTTAGAGAGCATAGGGACTAAATTGAGAAATTTTGAATTCAAGGGTTAAGGTAAGAAATGGTTAAATTCTCATGACATACATGTATTTTACTGTTATTTAGCGTGAAAATTATTGAATTATAGCTTATAGCTTATATGTGTTTATGTGAAATTGAAGAGAAAGAGAAGAGAGACAAGGATCAAATTGAAGACAAAGGAAAAGAAAAGAGCAAAGAGTGAAAAGAGAAGGAAATCAGCCTTTTTGTTGTAAGTACTACAAGAGTTTTGAATTATAGTTTAATTTCTCTAATGGTATGTGAATTATTAGCATAAAAATTGTTATATAGGTACCTAATTTGAATGTTTACAATGATAAAATGAAGGGATTAATGTGTGATTTAGTAAAACAGTTTGGACAGAACAGAGGATTACCTTCAAAAATTCACAAAAAATTTTATATAATGAGTTAAGGGTCGAACTATATATGTAATTAAAGCTTATTGAGTGTAGTTTCATATGAAATAAACAGTGAAAATGAATTGTATATTTCGAGATATACTAGTTTTTGTATAACAAGATCAGAGTAGGTTCGAGTTCCTCTGTTCTGACTTTGAAAAATCATAGAAAAATATAGAAAAATTATTAGAAACTGAAATTTATATGGTTAATTCCTTAATGAGTTTATTTTCAATAGAAATAGACGGGAACATTATTTGATCTCTGTACTAAAAGATAGATAATTTTAGTGAAGAAAGGTCGAAACTGTCAGGCAGCAGAGAAGGGGTAAATTGAAAGAATTTACTGTACAAATTGGCTAAAGTAAAATTCTGAAAATTTTATGGTAAAAATATGATTGAGTCTAGTTTCAGAAACATCAAGCGGATGATAATTTCAAATTCTTTAGCTCGAGATATAAATAATTTAGTGACTGTGACGCAAGTGAATGACTTTGAAAATATAAATGTGAAGTATTTGATGATGTATTTATGTGAGATATATTATTTATGAGAAGTGATGCTAATTGAGATTGTGCCCAAGTAGACAAATTAGAACCATTGCGATATTAGTGACATGCCATTAAGGAACACTAGCGCGCTCTTTGTTTAGCACGTCTCGTGCTCTCTGTTATTAGCAATATGTGTGCTCTCTGATTAGCACTTGTGTGTGCTCTCTGATTAGCACTTTGTGTGCTCTCTGATTAGTACTTTGTGTGCTCTCTATTTAGCACTGTGTGTGCTCTCTGTTAGTACTTTGGTACTCTCTGTTTGTTCCATATATCCTAACGGTTCTGTGAAAGTCTACTATGGGCTAAACTACAGAAAGTGGATAAAAGTGTAAGTTGTGCCATTGTGGTAAGTTATAGGTTACATGTAAGTAAAGCAAGAAGTTTATATGCATGAGTACTTAAATGATCATTCATTATTTTTGTAGTGCTTACTAAGCCTTCACCGGCTTAATGTGTTTATTTTAACGCGTAAGTACAAAAGCTACGAGAAGTTGAAGTCAAGCTAATGGACCTCTCATCACATCACATCACTATTGGAAGACTTCAGTTTAAGTACATTACTTTTGGTAAAAATGGCATGTACAAATGGTACTCTTATGTGTCTCCAATGGGTGGTTATAAATGTTGTTTTGGATTACTACGAGTTGATGAATTGAAATGATGTATTTTGAATAAAATAACTTAAAACACATCGTTAAAATTTTTTTATTATACTCGTGTTAAAATCTCCGATACTGTATGTAATACTTCTATATCGAGTTTATACGTGTGAACCGGGTATAGGGGTGTTACAATTTGTAAATGCACTCTATTTATAAGACTTCAAGTATCATAAGTTACAAAGCATCAAGGGTCATTAAGGTATCCTATAAATGATTTAGGAGTTATTGACATTCATTCTTTAGGGGTTACAATAGAATAAATTTGGGAGGGGGTTATGGATATCCATTTATCAATGGATTTACAACACTCTCTCTTGGATATTCATCAATGAAAATGTCTCGTTAAAAAACCCTTATTAGGAAAAATCCTATTGGATAAAAACTTAATTAATGAAGAAAAAAGAGTACATAATCTATTATTACAAGTTGTCTCGTTAGAAACTTTTACCAAGAAAATTCGGTGAGATAAAACTTTGGTTAAAGAAAGAGTGCAATGTGTTTTTGACTCCCCCTAATGGCAACATCACATTACATCTTTGAGTTGACGCATTCCAATCTTATGTAGTAGTTTTTCAAATGTTGAAGTTAGCAATACTTTGGTAAAATGCTCTCTGCTAAATTATCATTAGAATGAATTTGTTGAACTTCTATATCACATTTTTCCTAAAAATCATGAGCAAAAAATAATTTGAGAAAATATATTTCGTTTTGTCACCTTTAATGTAATCATCTTTCAATTGAGCTATACATGTTGCATTATTTTCATATAAGATAGTTGACATATGCAACATAACAGCACCTCAACCAGATTCCAATAGGATTTGATTAGTCATTCTATATGAACATGAAAAATAGATATCCATTACACAAAGCCAACCAATTACGGTCAAAGAAGATTAAAACTCGAAAGGGAACAGTGAGTTTCTTCCTTGGCTTATTGCAGTTGTTTACAAATTAACATACAGGGATGTGAATCCAATTCAGGCTGCCAACATGAACAACTATTTTGTACCAATGCGGCATTGCATCGAACGTAAGCTCCTTAAATGTTCCTTGTCGGGGATCAAAGACAACAACTACTCGGTTTAGGTACTCCAACAAGATCTCATCATTCCTCAGAATACATAGAACCCTGACAGATGAATTAGGGAAACGAGCCTTTGCAATATTGAAGTGTAAAAGATCATTTTGCTGCAATGTTGGTGGCAAGTGATTCCCGATGGTGAATTCTTTGATCCAAGATTCTTTTATACCGTATTCCTTCATAACCCAAACCTCCAACTCGTCGTTATCATGATACGCACCAGCTGAGAGAAGACCTCGTAGAACCATGAGATGATGGAAACACCTGTTTGAGCCACAACAATCTGGCTTAGCCACCTCTTGGAACTGCTCAGTTTCGAGGTCAAACGAGATAAGAATGCTAGTCGTGGTGTCCTTGTTAGGCTTTGAAAGCCAATGAAGCCTCCCATTGACCAAAGCTTTGGGTATCGGGTGAGTCAAATCATAAGGCAAGGTTCCTATATGTCTCCAAGAGGGATCTCCGACTGTTAGAACATGGACCTGAGATTGTACCAAAGTCGAGGTAGAATCATCGATGCGAGCACCTAGTAAAACCAGTTGTCTTCGATATACTACCTGGATTACCTTGTACTCTTTTGTAGTTTGATGAAACCCGAATGCAATGTGTCCCACTTGTGCTGGATGGTTAACCAATTTCGGTAGCTGTAAGTAAACCCTAGTAAAGGGGTTGCAAATGTATATCCATCTTGCATCCCGCATGCAAAGCAAGCCGTTGCATGAATCTACCACCACACACATAGACATGAGCGAATCGGGAAGTTTCTTAAACATCACCTTTCCTTGGCTATGAAAACCGGAGAAATCTATAAAGAAAAGCTGATACGATGAACTAGGCCGATTGCTTTGGAAGATGAAGCTTGGACCACCTTTGTCGGTCATGTGAGAGAAATGGGTAGTAACAAGAACCGGATCTCGTATTAATCTTCGCCAAGCTCGGCAAACCAACATCGATTGCAGCAGAGATGTTGGTGGAAGCCTGGATAGTATACCAAGGATGATCTCTTGAGGAAGTTTCTCCATCATGTTGGAGGTATGTTGCTCTGAAGTCTTCACAAGTTTGCTTATATTTTGAATACATCACTTTCTTGCAAAGATGGAGATGTAGAGGACGTGTTTGGGCGATGAAAGCAAAGTTACCGGAGCATAATTTTACTTGCACTTTGATACAAGCTGGTCAAACAAAGAAAACGAAGTTGTCAATGATGGCGGAATGTTATTATTCTATACGAATATAGTTTTGGTCGTGTCGATGCAAGAAGACAACAACAAAAGATAAATGTTGTGCACATTCCGAATAGAATAGATACTAATCATCTAACATTAGATGCATGATAGATGACCTAAATTATAAATTCAGCCCTTGAAAACACCATACACCCTAGCCTTTAATCTATATAGGATGGAAAAATACTGTTTAAGATTTTTGGAGAAAAGAATTTTACCAGATTGATTTACATATTATTTTTAAAAATTAAGGTTCAATTAAATTTGGAATACCATTTTTTCTAAATGAAAATTTATAAACTACTTCATTTCTTTTTTATTTCGAAATTCCTAATTAGGGATTCACGAATGTCTTGATTATGAAAAATACATGCAACATAAACAGCATCTCAGCTTGTTTCCAAGAGGATTATTACGCTCAAAAATAAAAAATTTAATTGAAGGGAGAAGCTGCAACATACTCACCACAACTACAGTTTTACTTTTCTATCCTGTTTCTTTTCATCACTATCATTTCCATATATTTTTGTTTGAACAATTAAATTACACTGATCAATTTGAACAAGCCTTTAGACTTATCATTAGCAAGTTGGTTCCTAACTCAATCTAATTTAATTAATTAAAAAAAAAAAATTCACCCTCACTATTATTTTGTATCTCACCAAAAGTGATGGCTACAACCATCCAAAAAGTGAGTTCTAAATTAGTCATTCGATAAGAACAGGAAGAACAGATATCATGAAACAAAGCCAACCAATAATTATTTTGAACCGAGAATTTAATAGGAAAACATAGCCTTAATGATGAAGCCAATTCAGGCTTCCAACATGAATAATTATTTTGAACCAATGAGGCATTTCTGGAAATGTAAACTCCTTGAACGTCTCATGCCGTGGATCGTAAATAACAAGAGCCCTGCTTTTGTACTCCAATAAGATCTCGCCATTTTTCAACACGCAGAGAACTCGAACAAATAAATTACGCTTTGAATAACAGAAGTGGAGAATCTCTTGTTGCGTCAACGTCGGAGGCAAGTACCTTCCGATGCTGAACTCCTTGATCCAAGACTCTCTCGCACCATACTCCTTCATTACCCAAATCTCCATTCGTTCATCATTCTCATGAAACGCACCAGCCGAGAGACAACCTCGTACAACCATAAGATGCTGCCAACACCTCTCTGAGCCGCAACAATCAGGTTTCGGCACCTCCTGGAATTGCTCTGTATCGAGATCGAAGGATACGAGCAAGCTAGCTGTGGTGTACCTGTTAGGCTTGGAAAGCCAATGGAGTCTCCCATTGACCAAAGCCTTGGTTTTCGAATTAATAAAACGGTATGGTATCGTTCCTAGATCCCTCCAAGAAGGGCTGCCGATAGTCAAAATCTGAACCTCCGATTCACTCGAAGTTGTTGATGTAGTACTTGAGTCGACTCTTCTCAATTTTCTTCGAAACACTATCTGGATCACCTTGTATTCTTTTGTTTTCTGATGAAAACCCAACCCCAGATTTCCCACCAGTGTTGGATACTTGATGAGCTTGGGGAGCTCGATGTAAAGCCTGGTAAAAGGGTTGCAAATGTATACGCTACGCGATGTATCGTGCATGCAAAGCAACCCATTGCATGAATCTACCAAGTACATGGGCATAGGAGAACTGGGGAGCTTCTTGGAGATCACTTTTCCTTCACTATGATCAAAGAAATCTATGAAGTGACGTTGATTGGGGATAGGCCAATTGCTTTCCAAGATGAAGCTGGGATCGTTGTCGGCCTCGGCCAAGTTCGACAAGTGCTTACTAATAAAAAATGGATCTCGTATTAGGGTTCGCCAGCCTCGGCAAACCAGCTTTGAATTCAGCAACGATGGTAAGGGAAGCCTGGATAGTATATGGACGACGACTTCCCGAGGAAGACTATCCATCATATTTGCTGCTGCCTGCCCTTTCTTAAGTTTGCCCCCTTTCGTTGTCGATTCCTCCATGATTAACAATGACATAAAGTAAAAGAATATATATTACGTTTGGCGATCAAAACAACGTTGATATTGAAAGTTTTTTAAATTTGAAAACAATAATTAATAGGACGAAGAGAAAGCGATTGATGATAATGTAAAGATGTATGGTGATTCCTATACGGCAAGGTGAGATTGTGATATGCCAACCCGTGTTTCTCCATAGCATTTAATTATTTTTTTGGGTAAATTACACCAACAGTCGCTCAATTTTTATTTTTCGAAACAAATAGTCACTTGATTTACATTTCAGTCCCTCAACTTTGAAAATGTGACAAAACAGTCACTATTTCACGTTTTCCGTCACAGACGTCACAAAATAGCGACATAGCAATTGACGGCGTCGGAGAAGTGTGGGAGATGTCCAGCTAGCCGGTTACATTTAATAAAACAGTCACTCAACTTTGAAAATGTGACAAAACAGTCACTAAAGTTATCAAAAAGTGACAAAATAGTCCTCTTGTTGTCATCCACATCAGCATCACCTTTCATCTCCCCCTTTTCTTCACTTTTACCATTTAATTCTTCTTCCTTTTTCATCCACTACCACTTATTCCTCATTTTTCTCATCTTTTTTCTGTAAACTAGATTCAACCTTCTTTTTGTTATCATTTGCAAAGACAAAAAACTACGAGAAGAAACAAACTTAAAGGAGGAGAAGAATCATTCAAAAGATTAAGTGGTAGCTTGTATATACACATATATATCATAGCAAATATTTAGAATTTCTCAACCATTTTCATAAGATTCTTGAAACTTTAGTCTGCCAAATTACTTGCTAACAACTCTGACTCAAGTCATTGAATTTACATTCACTATGGCACATATTTTAACCATTCCATTGAAACTCAATTAAACTCACTGCTAAGGACAAAGCTTCCGTAACAGCCACTTCTTCCTCAGTTTAACATCCAGTGCCATAAAAGTTTTTGCTTTTATTTCATCTTCCAGGAAGTCACATGCATCCAAAATAAGGTCTTCGTCCATGTCAGGTAGTGCCTGTACTACTGTAATCACATTCTCTATCGGAATGGAGTTAGTGCTCCCGTCATCCTTCTTCTCCGTTAAAGACGAAATAGCACTTGCCATCTCTCGGAGAGCGCTGGCCATGCCATCATCTTCGCCTCGTGATTTCTTGGTATGTGCAAAATTTAACCTGTTTTATGGGTGACGTTTGCACTTCGGGATAGATCTTGTTGTGTTTGAATCCAGATGTGTTGGCTCCAGCACGTCACGGTTTCATCTTCACTCGAAACAGACGTTATAGGAGAACAGTTTGTTGCTTGCAGCAGCTTCACTTCTTGAACCCTATTTTCTGGTTTCGTACATTGAAGAGAAAAGCAATCACTTTCATCAGGATATGGGAAAGATGAAAGGTGATGCTGATGTAAATGACAACAAGAGGACTATTTTGTCACTTTTCGATAATTTTAGTTACTGTTTTGTCTCATTTTTAAAGTTGAGTGACTGTTTTGTTAAACGTAACCGACCAGTTGAACATCTCCTACACTCTTCCAACACCGTCAACTGCCATGTCACTGTTCCGTGACGTTTGTGATAGAAAACGTTAAAAAAGACTGTTTTTTCATATTTTCAAAGTTGAGGGACTGAAATGTTAACCAGGTGACTGTTTGTTTCAAAAAATAAAAGTTAAGTGACTGTTGGTGTAATTTACCCTTATTTTTTTTTATAAATCTACTTACTTAAGTTGAATAATATTCTGCGGTGTGACTTGTATTTTTGGACAAATCAAAGTCGACATCACAATGTGGAGTGTGATATTTGAGTCGTATTAGAATTTTAATATTAACCTATTTAAATGGTGTTTGTAACCCTGATTAGAGAGTTAATATAAAATATTTGTTATTGAAATTTGATGAAGAATTTTTGGGAAAGTTTTTGAGAGAGTTTTATATTTGGATTTTGGATTTTACTCTTTGGGATTATTATATTTGTCAGATTACTGATTTTTTTTTTTTTTTTTGTCTGTGATTTGTAATCTTCTTTAATAAAAATTTCCACTAAAATATTTTTTTGTTTGTCTTCTACCTTTCACTGTGCCTCTATACATACCCAACAAACAAAAAAAAATAATTTAATTTCACACTTTCTTTCATTCATTTAACCTCGGAGCAAAAATGGCTGAAAAAAAGTGGCATAGCCAGTTTTCATTTTTCAAGGAAAAACTAAGCGTCAACTTTGAAGAGCAAAAGCTAGTGAATAAAGATTAATGATGAAGTTGAAGTTGCTTCCACTTGAGCAAGCCCATAGTTTAGAGTTTAAGATTTAGGATCGATAAATTTTTATATTGTTGTGTTTTAAATGGAATAGTAAAAATGAATATGGTATAAAAGATCAAAATTTTAATCCCTTGATGTTTTCTTAAATAGAATTGACATGTAATGGTTTGTGATAGGTACACTTGTATCCATGATCTATGAGCATGAAGCAACGTCTGTACGCGAAGTAATTGTAGTAGAAAGTTTCTTGAAGAAAACACTTCAATCAAAAAAGAAAAGAATGAAAAAGAAATACTTACCAAGCTATTACTTGCCATGGAAATGGGTTGGATAAAGGGGGAAAAACCTCTATGATAGATTTTTTTTTTTTCTTGATATCTCCCAAGAACTTTTGGGTAGAGATGAAATGTTGCAGTCAATTTTGAGTTTTGAGAGGTTAATGGCGTAAACGATTTTTTTAAACGAAACCTTTTTTTTTTTTTATTTAGCAGAAGGAAACGTGAGAATTATGGTTAGGGTTAAATAAAATTATTTAATATAGGTGTCGGGTTTTTAGTGATGAGCAGTATTTATGGGCACAAACAGGGATAGAGATTTTTATTTGGTTTTCAAATTTAATTTAATATTTGAGCTTTTTTATTTCAATTTTGATATTTGAATTTGATTTTAATGTGTTTACTTTAAAAATATATTGATATTTAATTGGGAGAAAGAAAATAACCCGAATACCAATTCAACATTAAAACCAAACTTATATACTAGATTTAAAAAAAAAAAAAAGCTCATTTATCAAATTAAAAAAAAATTAGGTACCAAACGCCGAAAAGAAAAACATATTTAAAAGATAGGAATGACTTTAAAAATGAAAAAGAAAACAAAAAAGGGAAAGAAATTACATAACTAAAACTCGGACCAATGGCAACATATTCTTTAAAAATAATACCTACATAGTAGTTCATTATAAAATAACGTTATTTCTATTTTGATCATTTTAATTAAGATACTTACTTAAATTGATCATTATCGTTAAAATTATCATCAATCCACTAATGAATTATTGATGTGACACATTAACCCATTAAGTGACGAGACATAACATTTTTCTAACTTTTAAGTAAAGCTAGAGACTTTTAACACAATGTAACATCAATATTTTGGTCATAACTTGAACTATAAACTTTTATTTTGCGCACCATAATATAATGATTTGAAGAGATTGAAAATTTTAATTGTTTTTCCACGGATGAAGTCGAAAAATGTCAGAGAGACATCCATATATGGCCTGGAAGTTTGATGCAAAAATTGTCAAAATATCTTGAAAAATTCTTCTTTTATGTACGACACTTTTGTATTTTCTTCAATATATTATTTTTGCTCTATAAATAGACATTATTCGGTTAAGATTGGGGGCTTAAACATAGCCACTTTTAGTTTTATTTTTATTTTAAGGGTTTCTAAACTCTCTTTTTTAGTCAAATGTTTTATAAAAGTTTGATTTAATAAATTTGTGAGACTTACGTGTGATTTAATGCTTCTTTGTTCTTTGGTATTCATGCATCTTATATTTTAATTAGGGGTGAGCAAAATTTGATTTGATTCAAAAAATCGAAAAAAAAAAATTCAAGTTTTGAGTTAAATTAATTGAGTTATTCGAGTTAATTAAGTTATTCGAGACAACTCGAACATTTTTTTCGAATTTCGAGTTCGAATCGAGTTGAGTTTTAGAATTCGAATAAATCGAATATCAAACTATAATATTTTACATTTTTTACCCCAAATCCTCAAACCTTTCTCATTTTTCCCTCAAAACTTTTATTCCACTCTCATTCTACCCAAAATTTTTTTAATATTTTCCCTCCAAAATTATAGTCTCCCATTTACTTTCCCCAAACACCCTCAAAACTTTTCATTTTTCACCAAAACTTTTACTCCCTCCCACTTTCCCCCTAAAACTTTTAGTCCCCTCTCATCCCACTCCCCCATCTACCCCAAACCCATTCCCCCTCCCCCCAATTTTTTTTTTTTTTTTTTTGAATATTTTTCCTCAAAAATTTTACTCTCTTATTTACTTTCCCTCAAAATTTTACTCCCAAACCCCCCCCCCAAAAAAAAAAACTTTTTATTTTCCCCCTAAACTTTTACGTCTCACCCTTTACCTCCAAATAAAAAATCAAAATCATCCAAAAAAATCCATAAACCTAAATAGTAACAATTTTATTTATATCTACTATTTATATTCTTGAATTTTATATTATTGAATTGTTTAATTATATTGAATATTTATATTAAAATCGAATTATTAATAATCCAAAAAATATTCGTGTTAACATTTTATGTTGGTATCAATTTCACATTTTATCCTAAAAATAACTTTTATTAAAAAATCACATTTTTACATTTAATATATTTTTTAATTTCAAAATACATAGTGGCAAGAATTAGAAAATAATTGAAGCAACTAAGCAAGCAAAGAAGCTAACCATATATAAAATATTAATAACTAAATTATGAGGTGATGAAAGTTATTAATAAATTTGATTACGATGGGTGACAGTGATTACAAGGATCTAAAGTTTTTTTTTTTAAATTTAACTAGAACAAATATATTTGATTCTAATTCCATCACACTCAACTCGATTTGAAAAAATTTTAAACTGAGTTAGGATGATAAAATAGGATTCGCCAACTCGATTAACTCAAAATTTTTCATTCGGTTCAATTCGATTCGATCGAACGCTCACCCCTAATTTTAATTGCACTTGCTCAGGTTTATTGAATATGTGAGCAGTGTTCAATTGCTTAGAATGGTTGTTAGGTCAATTAGAATAATTAAATCTGTAATTGTTTAATATATAGCAATTGAATGGTTGTTAAGTCAATTAGAATAATTAAATCTATAATTGTTTAATATATTTTAATATTAGTGACGAACTGTATAACTCGTTTATGTCGTAGTTTACATTTATGTGGAGTGGATGTGTGATCTAGCTTAATGAATCTCGTTAAGGTGAGTATATTGGTTAGAATTAGGTTTTTCTTGTTCTTAAAGTTGCCAATAAGTTAAACCTTGGGTGCTAAGTTACAAGATTATTTAACGATTAGGGAAGTAATTTTAAACAAGCGGTTTCTTGATTACAGAACAAGGATAGATTGGTTGTCCGGCATTGAATCAACAACTAAAACTAATTTATTAAAGCCATAGAAATTATATTTGAGTCAATGATCGAATCTATGAATCAACGGGAGAGTTTACTTTGGGCTAAAATTTCTTTTCTTTTCTTTTCTTTTCATTTCTTTTATTTTACGATATCTTTTTACTTTGTTTTAATTTTTAACTGCAATCCCTCCCTTATATTTATTATTTTACTTATTTATTAAAAAAATAAAATTGTTATTGATCTCGGTGGATACAACCCTACTTGCTGATTTCTATTAGTCTTATATCTTTTCAAGTAAATTGATATTTTTGCCGATTTAACAACAAGTGCCCATGTAAATTAGATAACCAAAAATTGGACAATTACGTCGTATTAATAAAATAAAAAAATCTATAAAAATTAAAGACTAAGAAATTAAAGTAAATGGCTGGGGATATGTTTTCTCCCATTATTTACAGGAAAATTGTCATATTCTACTCCAATATTTGATTAAGCAGCGTTGGGGGGGCTTGCTTTGGCGCCGAGGGTTGTTGGGGTAGGGGCTGCACATATAGGAGGGTTTTGTTTGCCACTAAGTTTGGGACTGACATTGGAACATTGGGATATGGCAGGTCCATCGGGTCCATTGTAAGTAAGGTCAATGTTTGCGAGTTCCACACCTTGACATGGCAATCCGCTGCTGCAAAAAAGCCTCACAGCTTCTTTACCTGCAGAAGTGCCTCGGATGTTCTTGAAGCTAATATTGCTAAGCTTAACTCGTGATGGATTCTGTATGAACGCAACAATAATAATGCGTTAGATGCCCATTTCCACTCTATCAAAGATTTGGTGAAGTACATACCTTTAAATTGCATTGATTCCATGGGCAATATTGTTGGTCGATAATGATAGGATTGCTAACATTATCCATCGTTAAATCTTCAAAATGCATATCCGATGCAGTGCCGGGATAAGAGGCTGGCCAACTTTTGATTCTAACACCATTCTTAGTATTAGTGATGGTGCAGTTCGAGATTTTAATTCCGGTAACCGGTTCTTCACCTTTGAACTTTCCGAGACTGCCGATACTAATACCATGACCAGGACCGCAGCTAACTCCATTGACGACCACATTCTTACTACCATCACCCATAGAAACACAGTCGTCCCCCGTTTTTATCTCCGAGTGCAGAATGTTGACTCCATCTGATCGCCCGATGTGAATTCCATCGGTGTTTAAGCTATTCTTTGGGTTAGTGACGGTGAAATGCTCGAAAGTAATGTTTTTGCATCCCAAAACATTAACATTAAACTGTTTGCTGTCTTTGGTGGTTATGTCATGTATATAGGCGTTGATCAGAAAATTGAATCGTATGTTCTGTCTCAAATCAGAACAGAGAAACATGAGTATCAGGTTTAGAGTAAAAAAAAAAAAAAAGAACAAATAACTGCGTAGGGAAGAAAACCTTACAACGGGAAATAAAGTACACTCGCTATTTTTATGACAGTCGTTCTTGGACCAAGCAAGGGCTCCTTGGCCATCGAAAATACCACCGCCGGACATCGTAAACCCTTCGATGCGGCTGAACATAACCCAGATATCGTCTTTGAAACTACTAAGATCAGGCGGAGCCTTTATGGTGCCTTGAACTTGAATATTGACAGGAGCGTTGCATGGACCATTCAGGACTGTTCGAGTTAAAAGGAACGTCCCTGCAGGAATCACTATTTTGGACGGAGTTGGCGATGCGCATGCTTCTTTCCACGCATTCAGCAATGACTAAACACCCACACACACACACACATACCATTTAAAATCTATATATTTCACCACTGACGAATAAAATGAAGTTCGTTTTATGCTTAATTACCGGACTCAAATCTGTTTTCTCATCGGCCTTTGCTCCAAATTGGGCAACTACATCAAAAGTACCACCTCCTCCACCTCCAGCAGGTTTAGCACCTCCAGGTTTAGCACCACCACCAGCTTGGGGTTCAACGGTTGAAGGGAAAAGCAATAATAATATTGAGATGACTGCAGTGATAATCTCTTTCACACCCATAATTATTTTTATCTTCAGTCATATTTTTTAATGAGACATTGTTGTGTGGATTTAGTGTCAGTTTGAAACCATTTATATACTGAAGTTGAGAAAACAACAGCCAACCAAACGCTTTCTAATTTTATCATTTTGGTTAAAATTCGGACATCCTTAATGGAATTGTTATTATGGGATCTATGCTTTGCCACACAATTTCTTTTTATTTATTTAATGAATCTTATTTCATTTAATACATCATTTAATCCTCGATTATTGTTTTTTTAAATTAATATTTTTTGTATTTATAATACATTATTCATATATATGTTTGATTATTTTAGATCTATGAAAACAAAAAAATATGTTTATTTATTATTCATGAGCAACTTTTTTTTTTTTTTATTGTTTGCAAGTATGTTCAATTATATCATAATGAAAATGTTCATAAACATCTTCATTTAACTTGCGAACGTGCGTATGAATATTTTTAAAGGAATGACCACAAACACAATTTTAAAATCTTTAACAAATACGATCAACTTAAAAATAAATAAATGAACATGAGCAGTGATTTATTCGTTGAAGCTCGGTTCATATATAACCCTAGATCCTACGGGACATTTTCTTAATATATATTTTTAACTATGTTTGATAAAAATGAAAAAAAAAAAAAAATTTATGTGTTGAATTTAAGTTATAAAATTTATTTGGTATATTACTTAAAATTAAATATCGATAGATAATTAGATTGTTTGATAAAGGATAAGATAATCATAAAATAATAATAATAACTGAATTTTTTTTTTTCAACGCTTATTAAACATGGACTAAATTCCTTACAATCTGATCTATTTTGCGATGATTCCCCAGATAAAATATATACCTACACATTACATATAATAATACATATTTTTTTCTATTTTAAATTCCTTTTTCTAAATTTTAGCATAATTTTTCGAATATCTTATTTTTAAATGTAGTGAATTGAACCTCTCAAAGAAGCATATATATATATTTTGATCATAACCTGGTGTATATGTTTAAGCCATAGATTCAAAAATAAGTAAAAAAAAAAAAAAAAGAGAGTAGACAAGACAAAAAATAAAGAGATAGTGTGTATATATATATATATGGTTCAGTAAAAGATATAAATTTAGAGAATAAAAAATATAAAATATATGTGCTTTCAGTTTTCTTAATTAACATATTTGAGAGAAGGTTAATATTTACAAATTTTAGATTGAGTTGAGGTGGCTTGATATTTACGAAAAACCGAATATTTGGAAGAGTTTGTAAAATGGAAAAAAGAAGAACGTAAAATTTATGTTGACTACCTTCATCTACAATGCTTTATAACCTGACTCAGTGTTAAATTGAAAGATTGTGGGGTGGAGATTATTACAAACAAAAAAACTATAAGATCAAATCCTCCATTTCAGTATTTCATTAACTTATTCAAACCTTTCAATGTTTCACACTAATACCTGGCGTACAATCTGACTCCAAAACTGGAAAACGGGGAACCAAGGCATACTTTGCCGCCACAGCCGTTACAGAACACAAACCCTCGCCTCACATGAGATGCTGTATAATAATACCCCCAAATCTGCTGGTTTTACACCCCCGTCAAAGCAGCTCTAACTCAAACCTCAACCCTTGATCTCTAACTCTAATTTTACTTCTCCAAAACAGGCACTCTGGTTAGCTCTAGATATTAGTGAGGGAATTCACACATCACCTGCTTCACCTACACTGTTGCCATCAACTCCAATGTCCTTTAGGTGGCGATTCCTGCGCCCAATACAAAATAAAATATGTGTAAGAGTAAAGCAACCCAGCTCAACAATACTGCATTTATAAAAATCCCTTAGTAACAAATTAAAAATGCAATTAAACCCCTAAAAAAATAGTTCTTGACTCCTTAATACCCCCACCCCCCAAAAAAAAAATTAGGTGTTAACAAAAATCATTAACCGGCCCATTTCACCATTAACAATGCTAATATGACAGACTAACATGACCAATGATGCTAATGTGATATGTCACATCAATAAAATTTTTTAAAAAAAAATTAAATGCATTGATTTAGTATGACATGTCAACAAAAAATTAAAAAATGAAAATTATAAAAAAATGTATTTTAAAGTCTAGATCCAATGAATCTGGACACATGGTTATTCATTCAAGTTGAGTGCAAAATTATAAATAAAATAAAAAAAAACTAAAAATTATAAAAATTTATAATGTATAAATTCAAAAAAAAAAAAGATTATTAATAATTTATAAATATTTCAAATAATTATAAAAATTCCAAATATATATATATATATAAAGAATATTATAAAAAGTTTCCGAATTTTCGAAAAATCTTAAAAATTATAAAATATGAAACTGAAACATGAAATTGTTGTGTACATCTATGTTTTTACGACTTGAAACATGAAACTGTTGTGTTTCATATTTTTTGAATTTTTAAGATTTTTTGAAATTTTGGAAACTTTTATAAATTATTAGTATCTTTTACATATTTAATGTTTTATAATTTTTAATTATTTATAATTCTAGAAATATTTTTTATAGTTTTGCATTCAACTTGAAAGAATCTGGACAACCATATGTCCATATTCGAATGCATATGGACAAATGATGGTCCAATTCAGGATGTATATATACTTTTATTAATTTAAAATGTCTTTTATAATTTTTAATTTTTTAAAGTCACATCGGCACACTTAACTTTTTTATTTTTTAATGACATGACTTGTCATATCAACATTGTTAATGATCAAACCAGTAAATTGATGATTTTCATATCTAATTAATTTTTGAGGATCATTAAGAACTCAATAGAATGAAATTTTTATTAAAAAAAAAAAAAAAATTCTAAGGACATTTTTTTACCCCTAAACCTATTGAGAAACATGTTTTGTTTATTCTAAGGAACAAAGTATTAAAGCAATCACAAGGGCATCAGAGATCTCAAACTTAAATTATGATGGAACAAACAATGGTTGCCACTTGCCAGTTGGCGAAGCACATTTATAGCAATGATACACATCAGAAGGCAATCAACTAATTTATTCCCTTAGCAGGCAATCTAATAATCAAACTCTGCACATAATAAACCAATCATAGACTTTGACCCTATGACCCTTTTCATTAGCCAACAACCAATTTCTTGTAGATTTCCTGCTCATCAATTGCCAACCCACCCACTTTTTCAATCATATGCTTGATTCTATTCCTGGATAAGTAGTCTCTTCCATAGATGAACATGAAAGAATGTCTCTTTTCCCTTTTTTTACAAAACCAAATGTCAAAATAATCCTTTGTTTATATATATATTCCCTTCTTTTTTATCCAAGGAGTTCAATCCTTCAAATCTACAAAACTCCAATTGTTGCCGAAAGCCAAAAGTGAAACTTTAGAACATCCCACCTCAGTGCAAGTATGGTTTTACATTTTGGCTCCTCTAATGATCATCCCAAAAATCAATCTACTTCTTCAGTCTAATCATATTATTTTTAGCTCATTTAAATTGTCATTCAAAGTAAATTTACAGGGCTAGCAAATATGCATTGATGTCCTACATCAACTGATAACTTTCACTCTACTTTTGTCAATACAAAATTTCATAATCAGTATGTGTAAAGTAAAATCAAACCAGCCAATCCTCCACAATATGAACAAAGTGCAAATTCAAGTTGCCATGTGTTATACTAAAATAATGATAATAATAATTGGTTTGATGTTTTTCTAGTGGCTACCTAGCATCCTTTGGGTGTTTTACAACATTGGTGAAGATGAGTTTTCTAAGAGACATAAGGCTACTTCACTGCGCTGGGACCTTCAAAACAAGGCAATGAAAAGATATTCACCTTAAATGAAACAAATGATCGTGTACATTCAGGTTTTTCTTAATAAGTAATAATGTATTATTAATTGCTTGTTAGCCCAAGTCTTCCCCGATGCTATTTCTTTTAAAAGAATACGGCAACTATTAAGCTTACTCGATGGAAGTCCTTATCCTAAATTTGACAGGGCAGCTCTATTTCTAACAAAGCACACCTTTTATACTCCAACTCAAATCTATTCTTCTTCTTCCGAACCCAAAGCAGAAGAGATACTTGACTAAGGCAACCCCTTATTTGTCTTCTACCTTATGAAAAGATATTAGTTCGAGTATATTATACAATGGTTAGATACAACGGCTAGACACAAACTAATGCTTTTTTTGTGACCTTAAATTAAAGAAATGAGGAAGCAAGGAGTAATAAAAGAGTCCCATAAGCAAATTATGGGGTCTCACAGAAGAAAAAAGAGAGACTAGATACTAGTGGAAGTCAGGAAAACAGAGTGATACACCTCTGTCAATATCAACATGATCCATGTCATATCAGAAAATACAATGCTAAACCACACTAGTGCAAGCCCCAAACTCAACTCATTCCTATTTTCCATTCAACTTCTGACATCCTTCTTCTTTAAGCACTTCATCAATTTTATGCTTTCAAACCCGACAACACCGTAATCAAGAGGAAAGGTTGTAAAATGGGCATTAGACCACCAAATCCGGTTAGAATGAAAGGACAAACAAAGTTTTAGGGTAAATTACAAGAGAAGAGAGCAAAGGTAGCACTTAGAGGCATGTAAAAGTTTAAAGGAGAGAAGTAATATTCCAAGGCAATCGTGTAATTGTTAAGATTTGTAGGTGTCATGAAAAATGAATGTGACAGAAACATAGAACTCTTGCAACCAGCTATCAGGGAATCGTATCTATGTGTGTTAGTTTGTATGGACTGATGTGAACGTTACATATTTTTTTCAAATTGCTTAGGCAAAACCCAAACAAGTGTTGGACTTTTGAAGTTAATAGCATGCAATCACTTCAAAATGTCTGTCCAAGTAATCGTATCTATAAATCAAATATCAAAGTGCAACTATTATGGAACTTCCACTTAGAATATACCAGAACTTAATACGCTCAAGCAAAGGTCAAACTGAAATGTCTAGTGAAGAAGTTTGTAAACCATTAATACGCTTTAAACCTTAAAAAGACGGAGGAGATATCAAGGAATGAATGATTGATCACAATTCAAGTAATGCTAGGGCTAGAAGATCATAAAAACATAAGATAACCAATAAGCTGCTGAAAAGACTATGAATGGTGTGGGACAAATTAGAAGGACAAGAAAACTGAAGAGAAGGTGAAAAAGAGATATACAAATAGGAGGGAAAGAGAATCACATGGAAAAATGAGTAGAAACAAAATGTAATTCAACAACTGAATATCTCAACAATGCACCAACACAAACTCTTTAAGAAAATTATAAATTTAAGTGGATATGGTTTAATACCTGTAAATCCTCACATACATACAAAATAATAAAAATAAAGCTAAAAGTGAAACTAATTTTAGGAAAAAGTTGTGCATTCGAAACCCTCGAAGTGGGGGCTTAGAAATGGAAAACACTAGGTCATTGACAGCCAAAAATAACCAACTCAACTTGTCCAAGGACAAACACTTTAACAACAGAACTGCTAAACAATAAGATAGGTCAGAAGTGTTAAAGTTTGCTTATGCTATTGTTACTTTAAGAAAAGTATCTTTGTAAAAGCCAACAATTATTTTCATAGATCAGTTCGATATTAATATCATGCCTTAAATTTTTAGTAGCATTCCTGACTCAACAGAAAACTTTAGTATCTTTTTCTCTTCTTCCATCCTTGGAGATTCAATTTATCAAAAGAAATTATTCAGAGATGTCATGTAAACTGTCAATTGTAGATGATATACACATTTAATATACACAACTACACTCAAATAATGAATGAATGAATCATATGGTCATTATGTACAGAAGTTGCATATCAATCTTGACAGAGAAAGTTCTTCTAAAACTAGCTAACACGTCATGCAGCTACTAAGAAATGAAAGATCATATCACTAAGAAGAATGGTGCTGCCAAATTTAAGACCTAACCCAAATATTAGTTAGATGAGTCCTCATACGAAACTATTGTTTTTTGTTATGCTTCTACAACGCTTAAAAAAGATTGTTCTACTAAACTCCTATTAATATCAATACTGATTCTTTAAAATATTTACAAGGAATTTTTCTCAAGCTGAAAATTATTTATAGAGGGATTTTAGATGCTAAGTACGAAGTCTTACCTCTATTTGATTGTCGCCTATTAACGCTATAACCACCAACATACCCAGGAGAACTTTTACCCGAAACATCAGAAGCGGCACCACCAACTACATACCCAAAGGAATCAGAATCATCTTGCTCAGATGTTGATGATCTCCAAGTGGTATCCCCATAAACTGAAGCACCACCATAAATATCTGCAAAGGCTCCATCATAACCACCATTTGATGCTACATATGATGATGTTAGTGCCACATTGGTCCCACTGTTTCTCCCATATCCTGCGGTCCCCAGCCCAAAGCTATTATCACCACTTCCATAGGCAAAATTCGCACTATTGCTAGAAAAATTGTTCCCTCCAACTTGACTAGAAATTGCAGAAGAACCCCAATTAGTTCCATTATTTCCAAAGGAACTTCCTCCTATACTACCAATTCCAGATCCCATATATGCACCAGAACTAGTAGCATTTGTGTTATAATTGAGCCCCCCATTTCCCCAAAGATTACGGGTCACTGAGCTGAAAAAGGAAGTATTACCTCCAGGAGTCCCATCACATCCAATAGGACCACCAAATCTATTGGTATTACCAATATAGTAAGGGCTCAATCCCCGCCCATAGTTCATATTACTAGTAAAGTTTGCACTATTTCCAAAACTTGGGTTCAACCCTGGCTCAAAGTTCATGCCCATTCCATAACCAGAATCAAAAGGAGGAAACACACTTCGACCACCAGCAATTGGACTAAATCTACCATCCATCCTAAGTCCATAGCCACCAACACTGCTTGGAGTATATCCCTGAGTGTAACCATTAAGAAAGCTGTTGACTCTATTCAGACCATAGTTATATCCACTAAGGGGACTACGACTGGGGCCAGGAGATAACTCTTTGGGAACTGCCCGTTTAACCTCAACCATTTTACCATTCAGTTCATGGAAATTTTTTAGCAACACTTTTTCCACCGCTTCCTCTAAATCATAAGTGATGAATCCAAATCCCCTAGGCCTTTGGGTGTTGTGATCATACATCACTACAACATCTGTGATATTTCCAAACTGATCAAAGTACTTCTTAAAGTCGCTCTCTGTGACTGTAGATGCTAAACCACCTACAAAAATCTTTTTTGCGCGACCTGGACCAGGTGAACCATGGGTGCTACTGGTGCTTCTACTCATAATGTTCTGGTCATCCCTAGGAACTGCCTTTTTTGCTTCCACCTGAACACAGGTAACTAAATGATGAAAATAAATCTTAAACAGCTCAAATTCTTTCAGCTAAAAATAAGTAATTATACCAAATTAAGAGAACTGCAAACATATCCAATACCAATTGCAAAGAAAAAGATAAAAAAGAGGAAGCACAATTACTCTTGGCTCAATTTTGAAATTGAGTTGGACTCAGAACCGGAATTTTACGAATTCCTGCAATTACAATATCTGGTTCATAACACCGATAAGGACTTGAATCTTCACTTCTTGCTTCAATAAGCTAATAGTACCAATGAATAGTACATTGCACAACATTAATCTAAAAAGTAGTGCTTAAAGATCAACAACTTACCATCCTACCATCAATGTTGTGTTTCTCCAATATAACTCTCTCAGCAACAGCCGGGTCAGAGAAAACAACGAAACCAAAACCACGGGCACGCCCTGTGGTCCGATCCTTCATGATCACTGCCTCGACCACTTCACCAAAGGTACTGAAATACTCCTTGAGACGCTCTTCATTGGTGTCCCAAGATATACCACCAATAAATAGCTTACCATTCCCAGACATCGTTTTCTGCAATATAGAAGAACTAGTTCTGTCATTACAAAGTCCGAACTATCCGCAAATGCTACAAAGTCCAAACTATCCGCAAATGCTAACTCCAACATAAAAGGCCAAATTCAATACTGGATCCAATGAAATCCATGAAAATTGCATTGCAACAACAAGGACCAATCAAAAACCAATAGCATACCATTCCTTCTTGGAGAATCAAATTAATACTAAAGAATAAAAATTGCGCATTTTATTGACTAAAGCCATCCAATCACAATAATGCAGATACCATTCAATACCTTTTATTTTAACAACAAAAAGTGTAATTTGACACAGAATGAAAATTTTCTCTCTGATTCAAAATTTAGAAACAAACAGATCCTTCCACGATCAATCAATCGACCAATCCAGAATTTAACTTCACCTGGAATCTAGAAATGAGAAGGCCAAAAAAAACCAGATGGACGATCAATCAGAAGCTTGATATGGTTCTATATATTTATTGGAAATTTAAGCAAAACATCGAAAATCCAAATCCAGATTCGTCGCAAATAAATAGAAACCCACCAATCAAATGAAACTCAAGTGCCAAAACTTGCAAAAATCTATGATCTGAGAGGAGGCTTGATAAGAATAAGAATAGAGGAGGTTAATTTCATCCCCTTTCCTCTCTTCTATTTTACTTGCCCCCTTCAAATAATATGTTCTCTTGTCAATTGTGTCCTTTCTTACAAAAATATCTAATCCATTTTTTTCTTTGCAACCCAGAATTCAAATTTAGTAATTATACAAATTTATATCAATGAATGCAACCAATGAAAAATAGAAAAAATAGTACTTTTGGGAGAAAGAGAAAAATGGAAGCTTTGCAAAGATTCCTGTGAGGAATATATATAGCGAAAGTCTCTGCAATACAGCTTGATTTTCTTTTCTATTTTTATTTTTGTATACTTTACAAATTTTCTGTTATTTTTTTAATCTAATAAATTTGGCAAGAGGAGATTTGCTTCTCCTCCTCCTTTTATACTTATCGGCGATGTTTTACTCTACGCCGCATCTTCATACGCCTTGATGGTTCTCCTTCGCATGCATGAAAGTTTCCAACCCCATCCACTTTCACTGTGAAATTGTGGCGTAGTTTCTCATAAATCAAACCCTCTGATCTTCATCATATCCTTTTTCATTTCTTTCATCAATGGACGGAGAATGACGATTTATTAGAGACCGTTGATCTGTTTGATTGACTCTGATTTTCGTGTGGTCCTTAGCCTAACAGTTTTACTACTTTCTTATTAAATTAACACTCACACACTTTTCACTTAAATCTCATCCGTCCAGTTGATTGAGTTTTAACTCAATCAATGCAGGAGGACATGAGTTTAAGTGCACTAAATCGTATTATTTTTTTAATTATGGGTTAAAAGGTGCTATGAGTAATTTTAAATATTATATCAAAAAAATAAATATAATCAGAACTTATAATAAAATTATTAAAAAAAAAAAATCTCATATGTGAATAATAACTACAGTCAACAATAAAGTTGGAAGTAAAAAAGTTTTCTGATTTAAAGTTTAAAGTTTCTTCATATGTAAATACGTGGTTCTCCTATGATTAATTATTTAACGTTATCCCACGGACCCACTGTAATAAATCACAATATTAAGTAGTATTTTTTTTAAAAAATGTTAAAAATCTTTATGACGTTGTAAATAGATATTAAATTATAATTATTTGTTTGGAAAATCGTACCTAACTTTAAAAAAAAATTGTACGTAATTTTAGGTAAACAATGTAACAACGAAATATATACATTAACCTTGTCCAATGGCTTGGGTAAGTTTGACCCAGTCGGGTTTTGCATAGAGTTTTCCCCAAAATGAATGGAGTGAATATGGTTTCAACTTGGGTTTTTTTTACCTCGATAATATAAATTAAATAAATAAATGTTAGAATAAGATAAAGATATTGATATTCACGAATATAGACAAACACTATAATAAGTATTTGGTACCGTTTGATCAATTGGCAGTATCTTTTTTCTTTTTAAAAAATTATTAGTTTTAAATGTAACCTGTTTATATTTAAAATTCAAAATCCCTATTATTTTTTTGAAAAAAACCATAAAGTGAAAAGAATAGATTTGGCATGGAAGCTCCTTACTAGTTTGAATAAAATTCAAAGAAGAAGGTGAGTTTTGAGGTTTTTTGAATTATTTAATTATTGTTTTTCTTTTATTTTGGTTAATAATTAGTATTGAGCAAATTTGATTTTTGTCCTTTGAAGTAATACGCAACACATTGTGTCATATGGCATCTAATGATTGGTCCATATGTCAAAAAAATATCATGTTAGATATTCGTTAGAGTTTTTAACAAGAAAGACTAAAATGAATGAATTATGCAACGTGAGTACTTAAATTGTAAATTTTTTATTTTAACTTGCCGATCTAAACTCACAATAAAATATATAAATATGTTAATAAAAAAATTGTATATGCAGATTAAAGTACAATGGAATGACTTGCTTTGTGCTCAGGTGTGAAGTCACGTTAGGGCCTGAAGGGAGCAAGTTTAAATTTTTTTCAATTTAATTATTTATAAATTTACACTGTGATCCTCCTAAAAATATAAGCCCCTCAAAATTTAAGATTTTTTCAATTTTTCCCTTTGTATGTATATTATAGCCCCTTAAAATGGTAAATTTTTAATTTAGGTCTTTTATAATTTATAAAATTTTAAATTAGTAATGATAAAATTACACTTTGACCCCCTCAAAAATGATAAAAAATTAATTTAACCCTTTAAGTATAACAAATGTATAGGCTATTAAACTGATGAAATTACATTTATACTATCATAAAAATATACATTTTAATTCCGGCCCCTAAAAAAAAAAAAATTTTTCTAGCTCCGATTGTGCTTTCAGTTTTTTATTAGATTTCTTTTTTCTGTTTCAAGGACATTACGTTCTTTTCGTTGTTTCAATGTCAACAAGTTTGTTTGATTACTAGGAAAAAAGAAAGAAAGTTGCAGGTGGAGGATTTGAGAAGAAAGATGGATGGATTACTAGGAGGAATATGGTTAGTTGGTTACTTGCTCTCCACTTCTGATTTGTCATCTTCTTCATCTTTATAGCAATGAAACAAGGTAAATTCCTTGGATCATCACCGTGTTCGTTGAAGAACACAAGCAAACTAGTTTTTATTTTGTACTAATAAAAAAAAAAAAAAAGGTTGTAATGGTTATGCAGGAGGAGAAAATGGGGCACGAAGCAAGAGTGTGTTCAGGACATTGCAAGGCTATAGCGGAGAGGGTTGCAGAGCGAATTCGTGGTGAGACAGAACAACGGTCCCAGATGAGATGGAAGAACTGCATGCATCTCGTGGGAAGATGGAGCCCTTGATTCTAACTATCAGATTCATTTCATAATTAGCTACTCAATGGCTTCAAAGAGGAGTCCTGTGAACTTTGAATGTTGCATCATGGTTTCGAAATATGTTTGGCTTATTGGATTTGGACTGACAATGGAAGCTCCATGCATCGTGTTTGACTCACCTGCATGCTTGTATTGATGTTTATGTGTGCGTTAGATTATATAATATGCTAATGTTTATGTTATATACACAGTATTGAACAGCCTTCACAAATCCATGGGTTGGTGAGTCTGTCAATTAACACACAATGCTATCGCTCCTGCAGTGAAGATGATGACATTTTTCCAAAGGTCTTCTTTTTCGAGAATATAACATTTCATTTGCAAATATATCATCACATTGCATTAGTTTGTATTTATATCGAACAATTGGTTAATTAATCATTAAATAATTAATTAGTGCTTATAGATATCCATTCCTGAATCAATTGTTAGTTAAATTTCGTTTTATATTAGAGAAAATAAAGTATTTCGAATCAAAATTTACATAGCAAACCCCCAATTATATGTTTCATGCATCTGAGTTTGTTCTAAAAAAATCATTTTATACTTCTTATTTGATAATGTGAAAGATAAATTGTTATACAACTATAATAAAATATATAATAAATTTACTCGAGATCCAACCCGATGATTCGATCCGAAATATCCATGGTTTAAATAGCCCCCCAACATTCCATTATGAGGAGTTTCACTCTTGGTGGTGTGGGTTGAAATATTGGAAGATGTAGTGTTAAGCAGGCAAAGCTTTGGGCGATTTATGATGCCCTTATGTTGCTTTGGGATGTTAAATGAAATAATATCATTGTTGAAACGGATTGTGTCCTAGCCTTTTCAACAATCTCGAATGATTCTCATGGTAAATTGATTAAGATTTTAGTGATTAGAATAAAAGAACTTTGTAGCAGAAAGTGACAGGTGATTTTACAGAATATCTAATGCTACAGCTCACATATTGACCGGTGCAATGCATAAAATCCCGTATGGTTCTATCATGTTCAAGGATATCCCTGCAGAAATAATTGAGCAAGTTCGAATTGATGGGAACTCAATTTGTAGTGTATCTGCTTTATCTTTGTAATTGATTTCTATATTATTCATTTACCAAAAAAAGATATCCCCCTCCATCTTGACCTCCATTAATATTGTGTATCAACATAATTAATACTCAAATTTAATTCTTAAATTAATTAATAAAAAATAAATATGTATTTCAGTTATAAAACATTTATGTTTTGTTTTTTAATTAAAAACAAATTTTGGAAAATGAGTTCAAAAATATTTATCGTACAGCAGAAAATTTGTATAGAAAATCATCTAAATATTAAAAAATCATGTTTTCCTGAAAATCAATCTATTTTTCAATAATTACTTTCAAGAAAACTCAACCAATAATTTACATTATACCTCTTAGTTGGTTATCAACACATTTTTATGGATAAATTTCTCTCAAGGTCATTAAATTATTAGTAAGTTTACATTTTGTCACTCAACTTTAAAAGTTACAAAAAAATCACTGAACTATTTACAAGTTTTCTTTTAAGTCACTGAACTATTCATAATATTTTATTTAAGTCACTAGGCTATTAAGTCAGCTTTTTAAAAGTTTGACCAATGAACTCCAAATGACAATATAACGATTGGTATGATGAACCAATACTCATCGACAAGTAGAAGAACATACCTTAGACTTACGTCGATTTGATAGTTAGTGTCGAAGATCGGAGAATAAACTTGTTTTGATTTTGGTTTACAAATTAATGACGTTTAAAGTTGTTCCATAAAAAAAATGAATTATAAAATATAAGAGAAAGAAGAGCTTTCGAGTTGTACAGATGATGCTAATAGAAAAGGCCTAATATTGCGATTTTAACAACTTAATGATTGAAATGAAAACTTTTGAATAGTTTAATGATCATTTTGTAATTTTTTAAAATCAACAGATCAAAATATACAATTACTAATAATTTAATGATTTTAGGTATAATTTATTAAAAAAAATTTTAAAGTCGTGGTTACATCACAAGAACAAAAGGAGGGAGCGGGGAGTTAATTAACTATTTTAATTTTTAAATGCAGAAATTGGGCCCACCTCGTCAGAGCGCAAAAAGAAAATAAAGTAACCCTCTCATTCCCTCCAAATTTATCCTCCAAAAATTATTTCAAGTTAAAATTTCCAACCATTTTTCTTTCCTTTATATTTCCAAGTCAAAGCCATTATTTCTCGACTACCACTTCACGCACACACTCTCTGATCTTTCTGTATTTCTCTCTCTAACTTCATCGATATCGATGTCCTCTTGTAAGTCTTCCATTGCTCTAAACTCAACAGATCGCGTCGGATCTTCCCACCCTCCACGTGTTTCCGGCGAGATCCACGTCATCATCGGCCCCATGTTTGCCGGCAAGACCACTTCTCTCCTCCGCCGGATCAGATCTGAACGCAACAATGGCCGGTACTTTCTTACTTCCTTACTCTTCGCTTTTTTTAATATTCTTGTTTCTTGACATCTCATCCCTTTTGGTTTATTGGTAAATTTTATTTTGGGCGATTTTGTAGAAACGTCGCAATGATAAAGTCGAGCAAGGATACAAGGTACGCTATTGACTCAGTGGTAACTCACGACGGAGTGAAATTTCCATGTTGGGCGTTGCCGGATCTCACTTCTTTTCGAAACAATGTCGGAGAAGATGCTTATGAAAAGGTAAATACCCGCGCTTCAACTCTATCAACAAATCCATCTTTTTTTTTCTTTCCCCATCAAAATGCAGATTTCTTTTTTGAAAATTTATACAAATATTTTTTTTGGATGGGGGGGTTGCGGCAGCTGGATGTTATTGGTATAGACGAGGCACAATTTTTCGAAGATCTGTACGATTTCTGCTGCAAAGCTGCCGACAATGATGGCAAGACAGTAGTTTTATCTGGCTTAGACGGGGATTATTTGAGGTGATGATCATTCCCAACATTTCTTCGGCAAATTCATTTTATGCACATAAAAAAAGGTTCTAATTTAGAAATGATATGCAGAAGGAGCTTTGGGTCAGTTCTGGACATAATTCCGCTAGCTGATACAGTAACAAAGTTAACCGCGAGATGCGAAGTGTGTGGGAAAAAGGCATTTTTCACATTCAGGAAAGCAGCAGCGACCCAAACGGAACTGATCGGAGGGGCAGACTTATACATGCCTGTTTGTCGACAGCATTATGTCAATGGACTAACGGTTGTTGAAACTTCGAAGACTGTTCTTGAATCAACAAATGTTCATCATCAAACAACTCAATTATCTTGCCTTGAAGAAGCAGCAGCAGCAGCAGCAGCGCTTTAATCTCAGCAATCATAAATAGAAATGTGCGGAATGGGGTTATTGGTGCGCCTAGTATCTTTCTTAACCCGTCATAGCTGTCGTGCTTGTATTATTGAGTAACCTAAGTTATCTGGATTTCGCTTCTTATCATGTATAGTATAGATAATGATTTACAGGGACAGTTTCTAAATTACTTTGGTTTTTGTTGATTTTGTGTTGTTCTTGAATCTTTTCATAGTAATTTACAGATATGATTACCTAAGCATAAATCTGAAGTTGGCTTTGGCTTCTCATCTAAGTTTATACGGTCATTTTCAAGTGAATTGAAGGAATTGACAATACAGTAGAAAGTCCTATAACATGGCAATAGGATTGTAGGTATCTTTTTAAAAAAAGTTGAAACTTTTCCATTGTGTTTGAATGAGACATTTCAAAGGAAGATTCATATCAACAGGGCTTTTAAAAATCCAAAAATAAATTTCATTATGCGTTAATTTAAATAAAGAATTTCTAAAATTTTGAGACTTTTCAAAAATATAATTGATTCCCAAATTTAAGTTTCTAAGAGTCAAGACTCATTTAATAAGTGGTTTTTCTAAAATCTTGATAAGTGACGATTATAAAAATCTTGCTAGAATCATTGGCTTAGTTTTATTTAATAAAAACATAATCAATCTCTTATAAAACAAATAATAGTAATAATAATAATAATAAAGATCAATCTACTTTCCTACCTTCATTCTTTTGAACTATAATTAGTAGAAACCATCAATCGACTAGTCTGCAATTAAAGCTTTGAATTAGGTAAAATTCTATTTACCTTCTACTTTAATTTGTATTTTGCATTCATACCAATGTAAATATGTATATTTTAGATTTTATTGAATTATTTTCATTGTTTCAGATTCTTTTAAGAGTAATTTTGTAATTTTTCATGATTGGGTGATTAAACAAAAATTTGTTAATAATTATGTGATTAATAGTATAATTTACCAAAATATATTTGAGGCATAGTGATTTCACAGCTCAAGTTAACATCTGTTAGCAAGTTGATAGAGATGTGACTTAAAAAATCAATTTTAAATAATTGAGGGATTAAATTGTAAGTTTATGTGAAAGGGTAACCAAAGTGTTGACCTGGGTGAATATATTTTGTAGGCTCCTTTATTATAGGATGAATCAAATTAATTTTCCTACTATTTAAAAAAAATAAAATAAAATCAAATAGTAATATTTATTTTTTAAAAGAATTTTGGATGGGTTTTGCAGATGAAATGTTTTATTTGGAGTTGAGACGTAAGTGATAAAAAATAAAATTGATGATATTTTGCCATAGTAAATGTTAGTTTTATTCTAATTTGATTTTTACCAGTGCATAGATTAATTCAGTCTATTTAATAAAATAAAAGACTAATATGATTAGATCCCTCCATTATTGTAATTGCAGGGGAAAGCAATCAAATTCTTTAATGCTTGAGCAAAAAAGGACAAGAATATTAGTAATTTCGATACTAAGGATCTCAATGATGTTGGTAATTATATATCATAGTTTTGGTTATATCTGACAAGTATAATGTTGGTAATTACCTTACCTTGTTGTCAATATCCCATTCTTTAAATCAGGAGTGATTTTGGTTAGTCCAACAAAACTGTCTCAACCGCAAGGCTTAAAGGGGATGGTTAAAGGCTGATAAATGCTGGAATTGAAACCAATTTACATACGCCAAATTTAACAACTTACAGGCACTTGACACATCAGAATATACCATACCTTTGTATTCATAGGAGGGAAGTGAAGTTAAATGACACATCCGGATAAGATAAAAAGTACTGCATCACCCACAACAACAACAAACCAACTAGCATTAAAGAAAGCAGTGCACTTTTATCATGGTTCAGCCTACCAATATGTACATTAGCATTTATGGATCTCAGTTGGGGAAGTAGTTAATACTAGGAATAAGGCATATATGAATTCACTTACAACTAGCACACTACTGTTTAACAGAAAATGACTCGCTAGTTTTTAGGCAGAAAACTTCACTCAAATACCCCCCTCAAGTGGACACTGACTCTATCTCATCATCTTTGAGGTCAGAAAAGAAGGGGTCCTTGAGAAGTTCAGAAGCTGAAGGTCTTGCCCTTGGCTGGGCTATGCATTTCTCGATAAATGCCTTCACTTCTGGGTCCGGGACCGTGTTCAAGGCTTGGGGTCTCACGCCAGAGGTGACCTTCTTGTATATTTTGGCAACACTATCACATTCGCTATAAGGTATCTCCATTGTCACCATCTCAAGCAAGCACATTCCGAACGAGTATATATCCACCATCTCCGTGTAATCTTCCTCGTAAAGCTCCGGTGCCATATATTCCGGCGTCCCTATTATGGAATGTGCACAATGGCTTCTCCCAACTATTGCTGCAAGTCCCAGGTCGCCAATTTTCACCTGGAGATAAAATTAAAACAATTCAAGCTTGCAGTTGTCCTTCCAAAATGTCTCAACAACTTCCCGGTTTTATCCAGGAACTTCCACTTCAAAATTTTTAACTTTCTTCTAGGAACACAAATGTAAATATTAATTAGTTTATTTGCTCTTAATCCCTGAAAGAATTACTTAAAAGTTACTATGGGTAACTGGTAAATGAAGAAGAGAACTTCACAGTTGACATCCTTCCCTGCTATATGTTACTTCCTCAAATGACTAGTCGAAACAATATGGATGCAACATTGCCCGCATATACATCTTTTCTTAGATCTGTTTTCCCCCTCACAACTAGAAAACATTAGGTGACTCAGCAAGCTGCTTAATAATAAATGGTTATCTAAAATTAGATTGCAAGGCCAAAAGGCCTTATCCTTCAGCTACTAAATATATTTGGTTATAGATTACTTCAGTGCAATTTGGATCCAGTTTTAAGTCCTGGAAAATTAGAATTATTTAGTTGCCTAAATAATCATCTATGAAGTTGTAGTTACAAGGAAATAACATGACAGCGGAGGTAATGTCTCATAAAAGTTGGAAGCCAGTTTTACATTTCAATAGGGAATAAGTCCGCTTACTTGGCCAATGTTCCCATTGATGAAGATGTTGCTGCAATTTAGATCTCTGTGAATAATGCAAGGGTCATGCGTATGGAGATATTCCAATCCTTCAAGTACCTGCTTTGACCACTTCTTCAAGGCCTTAATGGACACATGGCGGTGCTTTTTCCTGTAAGATCTCAAGTTTCCCGATGTGCAGACCTCAGTGATAAAATTTAATGTGTTATGTTCTCGATCCCTCCAGACACTGTAGCAAACAATGATATACTTGTTTTTCAACGTTCTCAGCAACTGTACCTCGGATTGAAGCCTATTGATAAGCACAGGGTCTTCACTGAAGTTAGTCAATTTCACTTGATTCCAGGCCACCTCTATACCTTCCTCCTGATCAAATGCCCTGTAAACCTTCTTCACTGCACCGGCACCAAGCAAATCATTATAGCGCCCAAAGCGACCAGTGGGATCAACCTCAACAAATGATTCTCCCTCTCGGTCAGACATATTGGTGCTAGCAGCCGGCATCTTCAAAGATTAGAAACAAGAGATAACATTTACAGATTATACTTGCAAAAATTATTATCCAAACAAAGAATTTTCCAGAAATAGTTCAATCCAACATTAGCAGTAAATTAAAAGGGGAAAAAAAACATGCCAATTAGCAACGACAAAGTAATTAAGAGAAGTACAGAACTGGAATAATAATTCAGTGTCAGAGACATGTTTGATGTTAAGGCATTGATCATACCAAAGTATTCAAGCGATGAATTTTGTTCTTTGATTCAGAACTGAGATTGCATTATCAAACGTACAGTATGATTAGGAATAAGTAATCTTCTATTGAAATACTAGTAAAAAATATGCAATTAAATTTTCTTTATGACAAAATCAATATGATTCGAGAAACGAAAATGAGAAATGACTAGAGCTTGAACAAAAGGAAAGAACGGAAAAGCATTAGTACCATTGAACTACTTCAATTCAATATCCAGAATTTTGCACCAAATAAAAAATATCTGCAGAATAACAGCCTAATTTATTCCTAAACTCATAGGGCGTTCTAGAAGCATGCGAAGTATAATTAATAAAAATAAGAAAAAAAATGAAATAATTAATTATAAGTGCAAATTAAAACAAAAAAAGAAAGGAAGGAAAAATAAAAAGATATGTCAAATGTAGAAAGAAAGATCAACAAAAGAGACTCAAATTAAGCAATCAAAGTTGGAAACGGAATTCGAAAAATTAAAAAAAAAAAAAAAAAAGAATGACGCCAGGATATAAACAAGAAATGTGAGGAAGTAAACAAAAAAAGAAGAAAGAAAAGAGATACAAAGAATTCAAAGGTTAGAATAATTCAAAACTCGTGGTTAGGATTTAATCAGTTCACAATTGATCCAGGCAACGGAAGCATCTTTAATCATTTCCAATACGTATTTCTTTTTTCCCGATTGATCAAACGCAAAAATGGCTGCGTAACTAAGAAAATACAAGGAACTTGAGATGCATGCATAAAGTTAAAAGACAAAAGGCAGAGAAAGTGAGAGAAAATTACCTTCGAGGAAGAGAGGAAAAAAATTTAAACAAGGAGAAAGCAAAAGTTGTTTTGGGTAAGGAGTAAGGAGTTTCGTTTGCTTTGCTTTGTTTTGCTTTGCTTTGAGGTGGGAGTTGAGGAGGGTGCAGGGTGAGGCAGGTATTTATAGTTGCCGCGTTTTGCATAAACAATATGTTTAAAAGAATCGAGGGTGAAACGATGGCGTTTGGAAAGGCGAATAAGTAAAAAAAAAACACGTGGAGGTTGTAAGGTTGGGCACGCGTCGGGTAAAATCCCGAAGGGAAAGGAAGGTCAAGGGGGGGGCTGCTCTTCGAATCTTTTTCTGTTATGCCATTTACGGAGAACCAGAAACCTTCCCTCCTTACTCACTAGTCTGCAGTCAATACTCATTTTCGCCGCTTTTCTTTTTCTCTTTTACAATTAGAGACACGTAAATATTTCTTTCTTCGGTATTTATCTTTAATGAAAGAATCCAAAGGACTATTTTTTGTGGGTTTTTTACCCAAATATTACAAAAAAAAAATTATTAATAATAAAAATGGTACCCCAAATTATTATTTATCCATTAAAAGGTATTTTTGACACGTATTTTTTTATATTTAAAAATAAAAAAAATATTATTTTATTAGTGGAGGGACTTAAAGTGACGGCACTCAAGGTTTTTTAATAGAAAAATATGAGAAAAATACGAGAAAAAAATATCTGACACCCAGTGGAAGAACACGAAGTGGCGGCACCAATGGAGGGTTATTAAGTGGCGGTACTAAAGGGTGTTTTGCCACTTGGTAGCACCCCATTGTGTCGTGTGTATGTGTTTGTATGGGTTTTTTAAGAGGTGAAAATTAATTTGAGTGGTTGGAGATTTTTGATAGGTGATAAAAATTAAATAAAATAAATTTTTTTGTTATAAAATAGGTGGAGAGGGGGAGACCAACGAAAATTGAAGGAAAAAAGAAAGGAAAAAGAGAAAGAAATAAATAAATAAAGAAGAAGGAAGAAAGGGAAGAAGAAGAAGAAGGAAAAAAAAGGTAATGTTTTTATTTTTAAATTTAATTTTAAAATATTTTAATTTGTTAGTTAGTAGTAGTAATGTGATTGATTTGTTATTATAATTTTATTTGTTTAATAAGTTGATTAAAAGAGTAAATTAAGAGGAGTAGAAGAAATGTAAGTTTAATTAATATTTTAAGTATGATTAATTTTAAAATTAATTTTAAAATATTTTAATTTGTTAGTTAATTTGATTATTTTAAGTTTTTTGTTTTCTTTAATTTAATTTTTAATTGATTTGTTATTTAACGTTGTTATAGTTGGTGAGTAAATTAAGAGGAGAAGAATAAATGTAAGTTTGGTTATTATGTTATTATTAATTTACTTTACTTTAAATTTTCTAGTTAGTAATTTTATTTTTTTGTTAGTAGTAATAAGTAAAAAATATTGTTCATATTTATTGATTTAAAATTTAATAATGTTTAAATTTTGTTAGTTAGTAACTTTATTATACAAGTCATAAGATTGTTTAATAAAATGTGAAAGAAAACTATTACAAGTGTTTAATAAAATAAACAATAATCCATTTTTAAGTTATAATTAAAATTAGTTACAAGTATGAAATTAAAAAAATTATTATTTTATAAAAATAAGAGAGTTTTAATAATTCACAAAAAGTTAAACCTAGTTAATTAATTACCAAAATATAATATAAAAAATAATTAATTATCAAAATAATATCTCCATCATATTATTTACCAAAATGGTATAAAAATAAATATTAATATTTTATTTTGTATCATTTTAGTAAATAATGGTGTGTGGATACGATTTTGATATATAAATATATATTTTGTACCATTTTAGTAAATAATACATTTTGGTATTTAATTATTATTTTTGTATTATATTAGTAAACTTATGTATTGAACTAATTGATAATTTTTTTTCAAGTTACAGAATGACTTCATTAATTAACTCGTAACGTCTTCACATAACCAAATCGGTGAATGCAGATACACACCAAGCTAATATGAATGTAAAAAAATTATTATTTGTTCATTATGTCATTCACGATATTATTATTTGTTTACAAAATTAATTTTGGTTGTACTAACTATTTTTGTAAATTAACAGGAAGAGCTCGCGTATCGTTCATTGAGGGGTCGTGCACAGGGCCTCAAATTTCCCCCTCATGAACGTCTGCTTCCGTACTTGCGAGATGCCGGATTTGGATCAGCGACATTGATCCAAAAATTTGAGTTAAGATATGATTTAATCAGTGCATTGGTGGAGCGTTGGCGCCCGGAGATCCACACATTTCATCTGCCTTGTGAGGAGTGCACTGTGACGTTGGAGGATGTTGCGGTCCAACTAGGGCTACCAATCAATAGTGTACCGATCACTAGTATTAGTTCTTTTCAAGAGCCGGCAACGATGTGCATCCAGTTACTAGGTCATTCACCTAGTAATAACAACGACTTCACGTCGTTGTTATTTACATGGTTGAAGAGCAATTTTCAGTACTTGCCCGAACACGCAACTGAAATGGAGGTTTCTTGGGCCGTTCGAGCCTATATTTTGCTAATGATAGTGGGCATACTCATGCCGGACGCACATAACAATAAGATCCACTTGATGTATTTGCCCCTACTAAGAGATTTGCGAAAGATTCAAGAATATAGTTGGGAATCTGCAGTGCTTGCCATGCTATATCGAGAACTTTGTCGTCCCACAAACCCTTCTTCTCGGGATATAGATGGATGCCTAGTGCTATTGCAATCTTAGGCACTATATCGGATGCCATTCTTGGCATCCATTAGGCACCAAACATATGTTTTTCCACTCGTTAACAGGTGATTACCATATACCCTTAATTTTAATTATTTGACATATTTTATTAATTATATTATTCTAACAAGTTATTTTTTGTTTTCTTAGATGGAAAACAAAATCGGGGATCGGGAGGCAATACACAGTTCCCATGTATCATTTGATGCTCAAGCAATATGCCGAGGAAGGGGTATGTTATTCATTAACATGTTAAATTATATTACTTGACTCGTGTTAATATGGTTGCATGTTACTAAATTATATTACTTTACTCTTATTAATATATTGACATGTTATTAATTGTGCAGTTCATCTGGACCCCATATATACAGCCAAAAATTACCGCTGTTATTCCCGCCTTGACATTCTTCCACTCAAACCAATGGTGCATTAACGCACCGATAATCAATTTTCAAACAGTGGAGTGGTATGCAGGGGATCGAGTACTCCGGCAGTTTGGTTGTAAACAGCCTATCCCACTGCTGCCATTCCAATTAGGGTCTATCCATAGGATGGATAACAAGGGGAAAGCAAATTGTGATTGGGGGAGTGTGCATGGACAATATGTTTATGTGTGGAATAACCGAATGATGCGAGTACCTCCGATGGAGTACACTCCGGATTTACAGTCATCGATGTAGTACATGAAGTGATTCATTGAGGTTAGGAAACCATATTTACTTGGTGCTTCATTGACGATAATTCCCCCATACATGTCACGAAAAGATCGTCCCTATCATGTAACTCCTACCCCAGAGCCACAGCCAGTGCCAGAGCAACAAGAAGAGGAGGATGAAGAGGCATTGAATGATGATGATTCTTATCGTTCTGATTTTGCGGGATCGTCACATATGCATAGCTTATCAAGCCAAGGATATCAGCCTCAGTTTGACGAGCCACCGCAATACTCAAGCCAAGGATATCAGCCTCAATTTGACGAGCCACCGTAATACTCAAGGGAAGGATATCAGGCTGAGTTTGACGAGCCACCGCGATACTCTATTCCTCCAGGGTAATATTCTACTCCTCCGGGGCAAATGGACCCTAATGATAACGATGAACTTGACGAGCAACCTCGACGTAGATGCAGGTCACCACGAAGATATACCCCGAGAACCACATTATCTAATCATGGATACTAGGGTTGTATCTAATAGTGTTTAAATTTGACTATTGATGAATTATAATGATGAATTTTTTCTCCATAATGTATATATATTTTAACCTATTAGATCATTTATTTAAATTTCATAACATTAAACTCTAAAACCTAAATTGTAAACCCTAAACTTAAAACCCTAAATCGTAAACACTAAACTTAAAACTCTAAATCGTAAACACTAAATTGATTAAGGATGGGCAAAACAGTAATTAGGTGGAACATATTTTTGGAGGCACAGTTTTGCCCCAAATTATAAAGTTAGAAGGCTTAAAGACTTAAAGTGCAATTTTACCATTTTTATTAAGTGAAATATTTTTGAAGAAAAATTATTAGAGACTTAAATTTATATGGTTAATTCCTTAATGAGTCTATTTTCAAAATAAACAGACAAGAACATCGTTTGATCTCTGTACAAAAAGATAGATAATTTTGAGTGAATAAAAGTCAAAACTGTCAGGCAACAAAGAAGGCAATTACTCGATCCGGGTTTAGGCCCTACTCAATCCGGATGACTGACCAATATGATAGGTTCGTTGAAGGCAATTACTCCGAGTATACCCAGCTAGCCTACACAGTCCACACAGCTTGCCGCTTGACAGCTTCGACAAACACGTGTCCGAGGTTCATCTGATCGATTTGTCGCATCCCCATTACTGGCATCAAGGTAGCTAGCCTATAGAACGTAACGGAGAACACGAATGAAATCGAAAGATGTCTTATTCTCTTGAATACGCCGTTAATCTACTCTGCCAGGTTGGTCGTCATTTGACCATATCGATACCCATCATCAAAACTTTGAGACTATTGCCACTGTTCCATGGTACCCAACCACTCGCGTAGAGGCTTGTTCGTTTGACCTTCCATGTCACGCTCAAGTCTGGGCATTCTTTGTCAGAATCGGTGTGGCTCTAGCTCGTACGCTGTAGGAATATTAAGAAAACATAAGTTACAGTCTAAAATTAAAACCTTAAAAATATAATTTAGAACTTAATTTTTTTACCCATTTTCACAAGTTGTCTCCGTCAGTCTACATTCTTATATTCTCGTTGGAAGTTAGCCGCAATGTGTCGGCTGCAGTAAACCGATTTCCATGGTACACCAGTACGCCTAATGACCACAATAATACCCTTCCCTCTATCAAAGATGATGCAAATATTATCGTTATGAATCACATGCCTTCGCAAGTTTCTCAAGATTCCATGTCTTCTTTGTCCACAATAGCGAATGCTATTGGGAGCACGTTTTGATTCCCATCTTGAGCCACTGCAATTAGTAGGATCTGCATATATTTCCCGTATAGCCACGTCCCATCTACCTGGACAAATGACTTACAGTAAGGAAATGCTCGAACGCAGGGATCAAACGTCCAAAATATATACTGAAAAATTCTTCTTACCGGTTGTATGTTGTTATCTGAGCCATACTAAGGTCGTGTCACCAACTCAATCGTAGTTCCCGGCATGTACTGTCGCATTGCGACTATCCATCATTGCAGCTCATTGTATGATGCATCCCAATCACCGAACAATTGTTCCATTGCCATCTGTTTCGCAATCCATGCTTTTCGATATGAAACCCAATAATGGAATCGTGATTGCATGTCCACAATCAGTGTAGAAACCTTGATGGTTGGATCGTCCTTAACTATTGGCATGATATGTGTGCAGATGATTCTGGAATCAAGTTTCCGATAATCTTCTGAAAAACGTGTTGAACTGCATATGTAAGGCCCATTAATTTTTCTTATCTCCCACATCTGCGACTTCTGGATAAATGCAGCTCGCACCCTCCACTTGCAACCTTCCGTCGACTTTCAGCACTCCCCAATATAAAATGTTGGTTTAGACACTACGACTTTGTAGTCTATCGACAAATTCATGCTATATCGCTTAATAGCAAATATACACTCTTCCTTAGATTTAAATTTTTGGCCCACAAACAACTCTTCACAATTTGCTGCTATGGCTAATCGGTGAGCAAGTACTATTTCAGGGTATTTCGCGAACTCGGTATGTGTCGCATCAGGGTTTATAAGCGACATGTGTGCCCCAGGAGGATTATTGTGCATCACAATATGTGTAATTGGATAACCGATTAGATTTTCATCGTCATTCGCCTCTTCATCGTCAATATAATCTGGGACCTCATCCACATTCGGATCACTATCAATATTGACTTAATTATCAAAAGGAATACTACTATCATATCCACCATCTTGATCTGCATCATTCTCGGGCGTAGCAGCATTAAGATCGATGTCTAGCCCACGTACGATTGATTGACTTTCAATGTACGATACTGGAACCACCGTACACGGAGTTGAATCTTCATTTTCTAATGGAGTTAGATCTTCATTTTGTACAGGTTCCACATCAACTAACTCGGTAAACAATTGAACCGGTGTATTTGGGTCACTTTGATTCGAACAATAAAGAGCGATCATTGTCTCCACGTCTTCATAATCTACAAGTTTCATCTCGGTGAATTTGATGGGATCTGTTGAAACTGGAAACTTGTAGAAAAATTTCAAGATCCTTCTCCCACAACGTCTAAAAATTTTTGCACTAATCCTTGCTTTCATATCATCAATCGAGATATTTCTACGAAATCTCATTCCTATTTGTTCCTGACAATCAAATATACATCTAACAGATATTCTAAAAATTACTCCATCAAAATAAATGCATACAAAAAATTGATTATCAATCTTCAATAAATCTGTTAAAAATTAAATAAAATTTTAATAAATAAAATATGATTTTAAAAATATATCATACTGAAATAAATTTAAAAATAAACATATTATCTTTCTTTCCTCTCCTTCTTCCTTTCTTTCTTTCTTTTCTTTCTTTCTTTCCCGTTTATTTGCTCCCCCTTTCCTATTTTATAACAAAAATTTTATTTCATTTAATTTTTATCACAAACCCTAAAAATTCCCAACCACCCAAATTAATTTTCACAATTAAAATAAAATAAACACACACACACACACGACACAATGGGGTGCTGCCAAGTGGCAAAACACCCCTTAGTGCCGCCACTTAATAACCCTCCATCGGTGCTGCCACTTCGTGTTCCTCCACTGAGTGTCAGGTATTTTTTTCTCGTATTTTTTTGTAAAAAAAACCCTAAGTGCCGCCACTTTAAGTCCATCCACTAATAAAATAATATTTTTTTATTTTTAAATATGTAAAAAAAAAAAAAACACTTGTCAGAAATACCCTTTAGTGCCACCGCTTAGAGTCCCTCCACTTGACTAAACATACCATTTTGGTAAATAATAATTTGGGGATACCATTTTGGTTATTAATAATTTTTTTTATAATATTTGGGTAAAAAACCCATTTTTAGTTGAAAGAGTCCAAGCCACTATTTAATTTAGATAATAATAATCCTCTTTTTTGCTCTCGTAAAGATTAAAAGAAAAAACTACTGCCTTGAAAAAGCAAGATAAAAACAAATGAAGGTGATACATAGTACAAACCAAAGTCAAATTATACAAGAAAAGAAGCTTCTGAAAAGCAATATAACCATTGCTTTCCGTGGCTGGGGTGAGAACATAAAAGTGAAACGAAAGGAAAGTCACAATAAAGAGGAGAGAGAGAGAGTTGTAGAGTGGAAGTGGGTGTCTACTGTGGAAAGCTGGCTTCACTCGTGAAGGAAAAGAAAGAGAGAAAAACTATAAATTCACGAAATAGCCGTGGGCGAATCACCATCAGATAACACTTTATAAATCTCAACAACGTCATGGGAAAAGCGGTGCAGCTGCCAGAATTAAATTTGGTCAACATGGTAGTTTATTCATACATCACGATCAGAACCTGGCTACGATTGTAGGGATCTTTGAGGAGTTCCATCAAGGTATAGATGACAGGTTCATCTCCTTTGCCTCTTGCCTTTTTGCTTCCTACGTTTGGAACACCCAAAACATCACCCTAAACCACTGAATTTTGAGAATAAAATGGTTGATTAGCTTTTGATCTGGTGGTAACCATTTAGAGGCAGGCTGGTATTTCACGGGGAAACAATGAGACTCCACACTCCTCTCCTTAGGCGTGAGCAAGTAACTGGAAATATCGAAGAAGTTAGAAGTAAGCCTACAAAAGTATCAGATAAGCTATATATGGAGGCATTGCCTCATCTTCTGGGTGAGATTTTATGAAACATGATACATTGGATTTCATACTCGACTTTATGGCTTAATGATTTTCCTACGACTGCATCTTTTATTCTTCCAAACTTCCCATTTCCTAAAGCATAACAACGATGAACTTCAATAATTTATATCCACCAGATAAGTGCCTACATTTCACTATACTATTATATTTGAATTGATAGTTTTTAATGAACTTAAAAGAAAAAAAAAAATTGAAATGAAATAATTTAAATATTTGATAATGAAGTTTTGACACTGTTATACCCCTACCCCAATAATCATAGTGACAGAACGAAGAATGACTTGGCAAGAGTCCAGACAAGTGCCCATAGGTGGCCTTCCGTTCCACACCCTTCATGGTGGCCTCCGTGTGATCTCCATCTGATCATTCATGACTCTGAGCAAAACTACAAATAATTAGATTCTAAAAATGTAAAACCATAAGCAGGGTAGGTGACCCACAACTTATATACAACTTAAATGGAACAACACTGTCCATATTCTACGAATAATAAGTATTTTATATAAATAAGTGCTAAATCAAATTTGTAGCTGGGAAGAATTGGTTACCCTTTTTTTCGTTCTTTATTGTTCTTTCTTCCAAAATTGAGGGCTGTTAAATCTCAAAAGGAATGAAAATGTTCCAAAGAAGTCTAAATTTTGTAATGAATTAAACTTAACCTGTGACCTAATTCGCATAAAAACATTGTTGTTTTGACCAAGTAGATATCAAAAAGTGATTTTTCAAAAAAAAAAATGATCAAGAAAATAAATTTATAAAGTTATAAATAAAAAAAAGGTAATGATCATCCCGTCAAGGGGTGAAATAGAATATGCAATTGTAAGCTCCAAGCAATGGGAGGAGCCCAGGGCTCTGATTGCGTGTTTATTGAAGAATGAGCTGAAGGCTCATAGACAGTGACTTGGTTAAGGAGACTCATCGGAGTCGTAGCGAAAATGATTTTTCATAGGACAATTGTCATTGTTTATGGACCCGAACTCGGGTGATCCATCCATGACTATAATGAAGTTTGGGTGAAACTTAGTGGAGGTCTGAACCGACTATATCATTCTTAGACTTAAACAGAAACCTTAATTATTTTCTATTGCTTGCAAATTATTTGCTATAATAAATTTGAATTTTCAATTAATATATCTAAAAGAAAAAAAGAGAAAAACAATAAAAAAATAAATATAATATGTAACTGGTATAATATATAAATGAATAAATACACGTATAAAAAATAAAATGAGGGAAAAAATTTTATTGTGAATAATCCGTCGAAGTAATAAAGGAAATCAAGTAGGAAGAAAGAGGTAATAGCTTCTTCTTTTTTTATGTTTATTAATAGGTTAATACCCTAAACGAATATAAAATATAGTTAATTTTGTCTTAATTTTTTTGAATTTTTCAATCTACATGGGAAAGTAACTTTCTCATCTTTCGAACCCAACAAGTAACTTTCTCATATAATCACATCAATATATTCAAAAAAAAAAAAACTTTCTCATCTTTCATTACAGAAATCACATTGTCATATTAATGGAAAAGTAACTCCCAAGGGAAAGTTAGATTTCAATAAAGTAAATAAAATTTGACATACCAAACATTAGAATCATTTTTTAACTTATTAAAATCCCAAAAAAGTGACGATTTTCCATCATACCAAATGTTACCTTAGGATAAAGTGCCTAAATAGTCACTTCAATTTTTTAGCGAGTTCCTACTTTGGTCATCGAAAGTTTTTTTTTTTGTTAATTTTGTCACTCTCATTAGGTGAATTTTCAATTCTAATCACTCCGTTATTAAAATATATTTGGTCGCCAAACAGTTAATGTAATCTCACTCAGTGGTATTCCTTTAAAATAATAAAATTTTTTTAGAGCATTTACTCAAATACTTAATGTATTATTATTCTCTTTTAACTTTTTTATTTGACACAAATTCTTTTGTCTTTTCAAATTTGCTTCTGCTTTATTTTCGGTGTCTTATAAAAAAAAATTTCAAAAATTTTTATTTTTTGAGAATAATTAAGTTGAACGAATTTAAATAAAAAGAATCACCTAAAATCATGCAGTTTATTAGACTAATGTTTTACACTTACGAGATACTCACTACATATATGATTTGTTATTGGGAGAAAAAAGAAGAGTGATGAAGGAAACTAGACTTGGAAAGAGCAACGATCCATTGCCTTAGTGAAAAGAGAATATAAAATTACTTAATTAAGCCATGTATCATTTTTTAATTGGGGAGGCATCAAGAAGGACACCAGATTTTTGCCGCTTTTTACATTAGAAATTTTAAAATTACTTTAGACATATTATGACTCGGATTATTCATTCAGATCCAAAAGCTCACTTGAAATTCAAAAGAATTTAGACAAAAATATTAGGTTCGAAAAATAGACTTAGAAAAAAAATTAAGCTTATTTAAAATATGGGTCAGGCTCAGACCTTAAATATTCAAGCCCGAACCTGGTTCAACCCGACATGTTTTAAGTTCATAATACTTTATATTATGTTATTTTTATATATTATGTAATTTAGAACACATTAAAAAAATAAACATATACAAAATATATAATACTACTCTAATGTAAACAATAAAAAATGTTAAGATGCTAATCACGTTTGTTATTCGTGTTTTGCCTTATTATTGTAATTCACCAAAAAAATATATTAAGATGGCTATATAAAAAATTTTAATAAATAAAAAATTATTAAATTATTAAATATTAAAATAAAACAATATAAATATTTTTTTTTAAAAATATTAAAAAATAATATGGGTGACTCTAAAACGGGTTTGCTTAAAATGGATTTGAGTTAATTTTTTACAAATATAAAACGTATTTGAACAAAATTTTAAGCCAACCTTTTGAACCGAGTCGAACTTGAACAAATATAAAATAAATTAATATCATATTTAAATTCAATCCAATTCCGTCGAGCACCACCGATGAAGACCTAATCACAACAAAGATTTCCTTACTCGCAAATATCTAATTATGCCTTTAATAGTGAGTTTTAGATACTTTCACTCAACAATTTAAACCATCCATATCCATTACTAATTTTAGTGTGAAAATTGAAAATTCTTTTTCAATTTTTTTGGGAAATTTGTACTAATGGTACAATAAAAAGTACAAATATTGGATATGCTACAATCAAAGTATAAATCCAGATTACAAATAAATGGGATTGAATTATTACAGCACAACATGATATAAAGATAAACGAGCGAGTAGAATTAAATAATTACAATATAAATTGACTAAGAATTAGAAAAATTCAAACAAAGCTGATTAACTCAGTCTGAAATCCACTCATGGCATAAACAAATGGTAGAACTTTGAAACCCACACGCAATACGAATAATGGATTAACTCAGTCTTGAGTATTCAAGACCTCCGTCTTTGCCAACAAACTAAAACCTCATCAGCAAAATAAAATCCAATTTGGATCATAGTGTTCGATATTATTGAATTAGGGTTGATTTTGATTCAATTGTTATATAAATATATTCTATTCGATTTAATTTTTGGTGCAAAAGTTTAAAAACCGGAATTAGAATTGATTTGATTTTTTTTTTCTTAATTTATAATTAATTTTAAGCTTTTATAATATAAAAACGAATATTTTATACTTAAATTAGAGGAGAAAAACTTTAAAATAATATTTTAAAATATTTTAAAACTGATGGATCCAACCAATCCAAAACGATAAAATTGGGTTTGGTTATAATTTGATTTTGGAAAAACCAAAAATAAAGTGAGGCAAATGCAATTTTTTTTTCAAAACCAAAGAGAACCATTATCACATTCCTCTTCCAGAAAAACCAGGTCCTTGAAGATCAATCTGAAAAAGATCACTGTGTTCCGTTGGAGACAAAAACTCCAGCAACATGGTAAAAGTCCCAAATATATTAAAAAATAGGTTTAAATTACACAGTAATATCTAAACTATATCATTTTTTTTTTTAATTTTTAAATCCAAGTGGTATCTAAATTATTTACCATTATATTTCAACTATACTCTATTACTCAAATTACCTTAGCCGCTAAAACAAACCTCTCAGTCAATTATTTTTTGACATGTGATAATTTTAATTAAAAAAATCCAGAAAAGAGTTCAGTATTATGTCCTTAAGCTTTTTTAATATATATATTCATTTTTTTTTTTGTTTTTCACGCAAGGATTTGACAACGAAAAATTCAAGAATCTGTTGAAAACCTCATCCAAACTTAGCTTTTGACAATAAAACTCATATTTCGATGAATTTTTTTTTATTTTTAACCCTCAATTTTGATATCTTTCTCACCTTGATTCAAAACGTTTGTAATATTTTTCTTATAAATAACTTTCTCCATTCTTCTCTAATAATTAATGTTGGGTGAACCTCTATAATAATATTAAAAATTTTAGATAAATCGTGAAATTTAAATACCAGGAAAAAGTTGAGTAATAAAATAATAAGAGGATTGCAAAGAAAATGTTTTTTTATATAAATAATATAAAAAAAATTTAATTACGAAACTGGATCGAGTACACCCTTTTCTTCGACCAATCTAATAAGAGTAATTTTTTCATTAAATCTTTGAACGTTTTATATAATCACGCTTTAGTAATGTGACGTCACTATGTCAGATAATGATTAAAGTATGATTGAAAGAAAAGTAAGTTGGTGTCGCCTAACATAGTGGCAGCACCGTTGAATACCGTTGAAAATGATCCATTTTCGTAAATAATTAATTTCTTTTAAATTATTTATATAAAAAGGTCAAAGAAAAGTTATCAAACTGTTACAAAAAAGTGCATCATAAAGGAAGAAAGAATCATGAAAATAAAGAATGAAAAATTTGTTCAAATTTAATTTAAAAGTGTCACGTATCACAAATTGATTGATTAAAAGATTTTTTTTTTTTTAATGCTAGGATAATTTAACTAAAAATATAATTTAAATATCACTATGGGTAAGAAAATATAGTTTTAAGTACCATTTTGTAATTTAAACGAGAGAAGGATGCATCGCTCCTGATCTACTTCCTATTAAATATACTAGCCTGTCATTCCCATACCCATTACTAGTTAACTGCTGCTTTCCCTTTGCAGACATTGGTTCAAGTATCATTTAGAGGTATCTCATTTCCTTCCTCTATATGCTCTTCTTCTAAGTTCTAAGCACAATGCCAATTCTGCATCACCGTCAGAAGATACTGGTGGTTCCTTGCAGAGCATCACAAACCTAAAACCATGATCTCCTTCAATCACTTTTGACATTAGCAGTCCTCCCAGCTATGTAAAACATTGGGTCCGAATTCACTACCTCTTTAAAGAGTTGTGCTTAGCCCGAAGTGCCTCATTCATCTCTCCATACAAAAGGGTCAAGTCATACATCAATCTTTTGAGATTCTCAAATAAATTTGTTCTGCATAAGATGCTATTCTAATCTTACAGAACAAAATCATGCAGAGCATATAGGCACTTTCATCTTTATACCCTTTGCCATGATCCTATCCCATTTCCTAATATAGCTTTATGGAATATAATCATCCAAGTCAATGTCAGATAATAAGATTTATGTAACAAAATAGAGCGCATTTCACATTTGAATCTGTCTTATATTTTCATTAAAAGAAAAAGAATAAACCAAAACTAAGATGATAAACAAAACCCTGAAATGGTAGTACATACATCTACCGTTTAAACATAAATGGGTACAAACAAGTCAGTGGCATCAAAGTATAATAACATTAGTACTTTAAGACAAATATTACCATGGAGGATTTGAACCCTCCCTTACAGAAGGTGATCTGGAATTCATGCTGCCATCCCTTCCAAACCTTGAAACACTTCTTACACTTTTAGGAGTAGACACCCCAGGGCTAGCACCTCGATAACTGGCACGAAGAGTCTCGTCCACTGATGAAGAGGACTTTGCAATTGCACTTCTTACAAATTTCTGGGCAGCAGGGGAAAGCGTACGCACACTTGGACTAGCACTGCCCCCTCTATAAGGTGAGGGCAACGGTGGTTTCCTAAACATCTTTGACCTCTCTCTCAATTTCCGAGCTGCTTCCCTTGATAATGAGTGTGCCTTCACATCTCTGGCAGGAGGACAAGGAATCTTAAAATGAGGCCCATCACCACTACCACCAATATCAATTGGTGTATCCTCAGCTTCCAACCTAAGAGGTGTCCCTTCAATTTCACCCCATGTAATAAAGGGGGATTCATCGACACCCGGTGCAGGTGAAGGTGTTCTTACAAAACTATAACCATTCTCGGCTTTCTTCCCAGATTCGACATAAAACTGATTTGGGGTCTTCCTCAAATCCTCCAAATCATACTTTTTGCCCTTATCCTGATCCCTACCTGACATAGGCATTGGAGTCGCACCGGCAACAGGAGTATATAACACCTCCACGGATCCATCATCTCTTGGCCTAGAATCTATCACTTTACCATGAAATCGTGTGTTACCAAGATTTATCTCCTTTGTCAAACCCTTCAACCTTATTGCTCGTTCCTCCTCAGTCAACGGGGCCTCACCCCGATCAGCAGGATGATACATCAATAAATTCTTGGCCGTATATTTCCACCCTTCCAATGTGCTCGTTGGCTGATCAGACGTTCCATATCCATCAGTGATCCTATCCCTATTCACATCCTCGATTAATTTAACATCCCCCTCCGCATTTTCGCCCTGCGTTAAATACCCATACTTCTCTTTCTTCTTCCTGTTAACCTTCTCTAAAATCTTAGAAAAACTATCGTTATCTTCGCTCGTATACCTCCTAAAAAACTCATCTAAGGACAAATTCGTATCAATCTCTTCCTTGCTTTCCGTACAATCACCCTCACCGGATAATCCCCTACCTAAAACACTTGGGGTTTGGGGGGTTTTGCCATCAAATTCATCAAAAGGAGTAAAATTCCTCGTAAAAGTAGAACCAGGGGTTTGAGTTAGGCCTCTGCCCTCGGAATTTGCATTATTTACCTTTTTGCCGCGGCGCTCGATGATCTTCAGTTGGGCATCACGGATTTGAATCGGATCGCCGGTCCTTACGGCTTCGAGCCAATCAAGTCGGTCTCGGAGCTTGGATATATCGGGGAAGAAATCGCGTTCAACAATCTTCTCGATGGCGGCAACGTAGGAATCTTCGTCGAGGACGCGGGAGCGTTTCTTGGTAGGACCACTTGGGGTGATTGAGGAAGAAGAGCTAGGAGTTCGAAGAGCGTTGTCGGAATATGGAGACGGATACGGTGACGAAACGTGACGGGGAGAGTGGCCTGGAGATTGAAGCATCGTGTCTCAGAAATAGGGTTTTCAGAGAAACTGAAATTTGATTTTAGGGATTCCCTTGTTTTATCTCTATCTTTTATTTGTACACTAGAATGCGTCGCTGGCTTCCTTCTGTAAAATATAATTTCATTTTTAAATACGTTTCGGTTTTTAAATAAAATTTAATATAAATTTAATTATTCAAATTATAGATAATTAAAATATTATTTCAGATCAATTAAAAGGTAAACTATTAAAATAAATATTTTTGTTTTTCACGTGTTATATTTTAGTTACCTATGTTTATAATATTACGTTTTAGTCACTTACATTAATATATTGTAACATTTTAGATTTTTAGTCACTGAGCCATTAATTACCGTTAACGGTGTAACGGTAAGCTGATGTAGTATGCTAAATCATCATTTCAAACATAAATTTTCGGTTAAATTGTACAATTAGTTTTCATTTTTTTTCGTTTTGAGCAATTTAATTTTTTCTTTTATATTCTTTTAACTTTCCTTTTTTTTCTTTATTTCCAATTCTCTTCTGCTTCTTTCTTTATTTTCCCCTGCTTCATCTCTTTTAATGTAAAAGAAAAAAATTGCTCAAAATGAAAAAAATATAGAGATTAATTGTATAATTTAACTTAAAATTTTCATTTGAAATAATGTTTTAGCTTGCCATTAGTTTACCGATACACCGTTAACGGCAATTAACGCTCAGTGATTAAAACATAATATTTTAAATATAAATGACTAAAATATAAGCTGAGATAAATAAAAATAATTATTTTAATAATTTACCCTAAATTGAATAAATGGCGTATCAAAATTAATGTAAAATAAATTACTAAATGCAAAAATATATTATATATTTACACACAAAATTTATTAGGGATTACAAATATTACATTGTACAAAATTTGCCACATAAAAATTTTACAAAAAGGTACTATGAATTAGGAAATGACATCAACAAATAAATAATTCTCCAAATAAAATTGTACTAACAAATATAACACAACATGAAATATCTATGCTACATAAAATGTTTTTATTGAAATGGTATCGTTTTTAATTGTATTTTCGATTTTGAATTTATTAAAATATTATTTATTTTATAAAATAATAAATATTATTTTAAGAGTGTTTATAATTTTTTATACGAAAATAAATTTAAAATAATATATAAATGTGTTAAGAATTAAATTATGATATCTTAATATTCACTCTATCAATTCTATCGTTTCAAAAATAATATATAAATGTGTTAAGAATTAAATTTGTTACATATTTATTTTTATCCACGTTATTGTTGTGTGCCACAATATAAAAAACATAGAATAATAACAAAAACGGTACTCACATGCAAGAATGCGTCAAAATTTTCAACATTTTGCATAAAATAAAATACAAAATGTATATATAAATTTATAATCCTCTAAATATAATATTTTAAATAAACAAAATTCAGAACATTGTTTTCTAATATGATTTAATCTCTCAAAATTAAGCCTGATCTGTTCGGTTTTATTTTTTGATTTATTGAATTGAACTAAAAATTCGATTTTTTTATTTTTGAACCGAAATCAAATTGGTGAACATAAGAAATTGATGATTCTCGAACTGTACTAAATCGATTCAGTTCGGTTTGAGTTTTTATATTTTCTTGAGGTTTTGAGCTTTTGGACTTTATTCAGACAAAATTATCTTTGGATTTGATTTTTTTCAACTTTAATTAGATAAAATTACCTTTGTTTAGGTTTCTTAGACACTATTTGGTCATTTTAAATTTTTGTTCAATTATACATAAAATCTCAAGTAATATATTTATCTAAAAATAATTTATAAAATCTATAATTGTAACGACCCGATTTTAGTCGGTGTAGAAAATTACGGTTTTAAAATCAAATTTCATAAACTAAATTAGTAAAATTATTAATAGAAGAATTTACATATTTACTACAAAAAAATATTAGTGTTCGGTCAAGTTATTAAATAGAAAAAGCCATTAATTATAGTAAAAGAATCAAATTATAAAAATACGATCACTATTAAATTTTAATTTAGGAAATACTTGAGAGTTTAAGTGTTTAACTAGGAATTATGTAAAACACCTAATGGTTATTTAGCCTTTTTCTTTTTTGTAAATTACAAGGAGAGGGTAAAATCTTAACAAGAACGTAACTGACGCAATTTGAACCCATATCACACCTAAACATTCTTATCTATCAAACCAACACATGGAGGTCATTTAGCGATTATCATTCGTGAGTTAGCTCCATCATTTCCACCAAGTTTGGTAAATTAAAATCATGCTCTTTTAATTTAATAATTAATTAAGTTAAAGTGGGATTAATTAATTGTTAAATTACAGTGGTATAAGTGATGAGTAGTCGCCATCCCCAAACCGCAAAAAGATTAAGAGAAAAGAAAAGTCTTCTAATTTCATTTCGGTTCAAAAGTGATGAGGGTGCGGATGTATCATTCAATATGCAAATGTTATGTAGTTGATATCAACTTGCCATATGAAAGTATAATCAAACCATACATGAATTATATGAATTTGCTATGTAATGACTTGTGACATATGAAACATATATATTTCGAGACATTGAGTATCCTATTAATAGTTTTGGATAGAGTTGGATATAGTTAGCATGCTATAAGATTAATATACGATATTTAATTCGGTTTATAAATAACAGCAAAAACTTCAAAATATCCCTCAAACCATCTCCAATCAATAAGTTAACCATTGGGCTTTGGTCGGACCAAAGAATTGAGGTTGGGGATGGAAGCCAATGACCGGATAACGCTCCACGCACCCATACGCGTTCGCACATGAAAGTGGGTTGCTTTCTTTCAGGTGGCACATGAGCCTCACATGCAAGGTCTTTAGTGATTGAAATATGCAAATTTATGACGGAAGCAGTGGTGCAACTTCCTTGTGCCGACGAAGAACCCAAAAAATCACTTCGATCAAATGAAATGACCACAAAAAATTCAAGCCGTTCACGTTCAAAACAACGAAACACAAGTTCACTAAATCAAGCTAAAAAACTCTGATACCATTTTATTGAAAAAAAAAAAAAAGGATATATACAAAAATAAAATCAAGAGAAATAGCTTATTCTTCATCTCTTTAGTTAGTGTGTTTATAGATAGGTCTATATAGTTTAAATAAGGAAAGAACAATAAAATAAACTTCTAAAATCAATCCTAAGAATATGTAACATATCAACTTGTAACTTTCAAATAATTTAGTATCCAATTTGTAATTTTTTTATATTGAATGACTAAAATATAAATTGTGTAATAGTTTAGTAACATTAAGTGAAGTTTCCCCTTAAACACACACAGAATTAATAGCTTATGAAGACAAAAGAGACATAGATACTGGATTGTTCCCGACCGTACTGGATTATTGTCCCAACGCTCTTCTTCCTTTCCTGACAAATTTTTTGGTTGTTTCTTTAATCAGAATAACAACCTGAAACGCTCTTTCCCCACTCTACAACTTCCATCCATCAGCTAACCAACTTTCGCTACCCGGATCCAACCTCCATCACCGCTCTGATCTACGCCTCTGATCCACTCCTCAACTCCCCCTTTGTCAACTTGATCTGCCTTGCGGCTCTCTTAAACACTTAAATAGGTAAACCTTTTTTATTTTATAAAAAAATTTATTGTATTTACTTGGTTCAGTTTTTTTTTAAATTGTACCTAATTTATTTGTTCTGGAGTGAAATGAATTGCCTTTATCGTTTTCCCGCGTAATTCTGGAAATTTTGGTTCTTAATTTGTTTGTTCTGACGGGTTGCCTAGAAACTCGAAGAAAAAGTGCGACAGAGTTTTGAAAGCCATACTCTTTGAATTAAATTTTCAATAGTTGGAAAACAAAAATCAAGTTTCGTTCTTAGAGTGATAGATTTTTCAGTTTATTTTATGGTTCTTAGCTTTAGTTTTAAGGATACGACGAACATTTCTTAACTTAACCTCTTAAATTTCATAGTTGTATTGCTACCTGAATTAGGAATTGTTTGGTTGGCGTTTTGAAGCATTTCTTGTCGTGCTCAACGTAATCGTAACAGGAAAATATTAACAAAAAAAAAAAGTTTTTGAAATGCTTACTTTTTCCGCAATGGTTAGTTAATTTTGAAATTCTTAATCAAGCATGGCAGTCATCAGCTGATGCAATATGATAGGATTATTATTCTCTAAACTTATCAGCAATTCAGTATTAACGACTGATTGTTCTACTTCAGATGGTTCATTTCAGAATAATCCAATCCCCATTAAGTTATGCACGCATTCTTGTGTTAGTATATATAAGATGTTTTTCAAATGCCATTTTCATTTTTGGGCTTGGTAATTTAATGGTAGCTAGGGTTTTGCTGAAATACTTTTAAGTGATAAAAGATTCTTTACTTCAGATGGTTCTGTCAGGGGAGTGTGTAACGGATGAAGTTGGTAAAGATAAATTACGGAGCCCAGATGCTGGGAGTCATGCATTGCAATATAACACGGATGGTAAAATTCCCTCGTCACAATCTGATCAAGGAGGAGAAACCCCCTTGATTAAATCAGAGAAAGACCCGCTTTCACAGTTGGAGAAATTAGGAAATGCTTCCTCTGTGATAACCAAGCAGACTCCCTCTCTGTTTCCTGGTATGGAAGGAAGCAGTCCTGTAGCACGTGAGAGAGCATCGCAGGATGGATATAACTGGCGTAAATATGGGCAGAAACTTGTTAAAGGAAATGAATTTGTTCGAAGTTATTACAAATGCACACATCCAAACTGCCGAGCAAAAAAGCAACTAGAACGTTCACTTGATGGGAAAATGGTTGACACTGTTTATGTTGGTCAGCATGATCATCCAAAGCCACTGAACCTTCCACTAGCTGTTGGTTTTGCTGTCTCTGTTGTTGAAGAGCGACCAGATAAGTCCTTGCAAATTGTTGTCAAAGGTAAGTAAACATCTTAATCAGTTGCGTCTAGTCTAATCAAATGAAGTGTAAAATCTTGTTTTGTAACTGGCCTCATATTTGAAGACAAGTCATTGGATGCACAAATGCCTCACCAAATTGAGCCAAGAAGTGGTTCTCAACCTTTATCTAGTGCTGTCAGTGAAGATGTTAAGGGTGCAGCTTCAAAATCAAATAGAATACAGAATGTTGCCAACAGTAGTGATGATCATCTCGTCTCAAAACGAAGGTACCTTAGTTTCTTTCTCTAGTGTGTTAGTATATCTCTCGATCTTTGTTTAACAGTCATCAAATATAAACAGGAAGAAAGAAAATAGCAGTGCTGATGAATCTCCAGTGGAGAAGCCAACCAATGACTCACGTATGGTTATCAAGACTTTCAGTGAGGTTGATATTGTAAATGATGGGTACCGCTGGCGCAAATATGGGCAAAAGTTAGTTAAAGGCAATCCAAATCCAAGGTATGTATTAAGGTCTTTTACACACATTTTATCTCAGCTCATTAGCTATGCTGATGATTGCACTGTTTTCCCAGCTGTAGATGTCTTCTTACAATAACCGGAGATGTTTTCCTATCTCTAATGCAGAGATAGTGAATGCATATTACTTAACACTTTCTGATCTTAGAAAGTTTTCCTTCCTTTACTTATATACCATATTGTGGCTTTTAAAACTAATTGACTTGCTCTTCTCACTTGTGATGTAGGAGCTATTACAGGTGCTCAAGTCCTGGGTGCCCTGTCAAGAAACATGTTGAGAGGGCCTCGCATGATGCAAAATTGGTTTTAACTACTTATGAGGGACAACATGATCATGCTTTGCCTCCAACCAGGACTGTTACCCACAATACAACGGGAGTAAATGTTCATTCAGCAGCCCATAGTGACGAATCAAGGACCAAGGTAGAAGAAAGTGAGACTGTCTGCCTCGAAATGGTTGTTTATTCTGGTTCTGTAGCTGAGAATAAATCAAGTGAGCAATTGAGTGGAGACTTAAGAACCAAGTCAGATTTTAGCGGTACTGTTTCCGCCAGTCTGATAGATGCACCTATATCAGGTCCTGCAAGTGGATCAAATGAGCAACAGATTGGGAAGTTGGATCCTAGTGAAGAAAGCGATGCGGTTGACTGCGGTACGATTGTTCATAGTAAATCAAATTCTCAGAATACATCAAAAGAGCAACTGAGTAGCAAATTAGAAACGAAATCGGAAAAAGATACTGTTTGCATTGATAAGATGGTCCATATCACTCCACGTTCCGAGTGTGCTTTCAATGAGCAACGATTGCCTAGCGCAGAACCCATTCAAAGCTGAGCTGTTATAAATTATAATCATGGTTGCAAATGGCAGTGTATTCAAATGGATCTATTTGGGGTATTGAAGTTGAGGCTGCACTTTTGTATCCATATTGGCAAACCATATGTGTAAAACAATTTAACCTGTTAAATAATGCGAGATTAAAGGTGCAGTAATTTTATCTGACAGTATCGTTTGATATAAAATAGTTTGTTACTGGTAATTTTTATCGAGGGCATCCTTGCGGTTATTTTTTACCTTTATTGGTTAATAACATATTTGTGGTTTTATGGCTGCTAATCTTCTTTCTCCATTGTCAGTAGGACCTCCATGACAGCTTGCGAACCAAAGAAAACAATGGAATGAGATGACAGCAAAGAAGGTGGATAACTCGTGATTTATAAGAAGTACATGGTTAAAAAGAAACCCCACTTATAAGCTCTTGGCAGCTAAGAGAAAGTGGACATTCTACCAAAGGTCAGTGCCCAGTCTTCTAAAATTAACACTAACAATAGAAGCATCATTGTCACTTCCATGCATGCCAGAGGCCTTGATCAATGGTACAAGAACAGGGTACTAAAAGTCTAAGAGGTCCTCAGTTCAAGTCCCCTGTTCTCAAATGTGTGAGGACAATAGTAAAGAGAGTAAAAGGACAAAAATGTAAATCACTTCCATGCGCAGGAAGCAACCAAATCCCTATTCATCCAACCAAGGTACAGAGCCCCATCTCTCTCTTCAAGCCTATATCTATCGCAGTAGTTATCAAGTAGGGTTTTTATGGTGGCATTAACCAAGGAGCTTAGAGGATAAGGAGTGAACCCTGCCATCGTGAACCTTGACCTCCACTTTCCCAAGAGTTCATGTCGTTCCACTCTCTCAGCCCCCTCACAAGCTATGATGTTAACAACATCCCTTGCCAGGCATTGCTGCTCAACATCGATCCTCTCTTTATGTTCCCGGGGGAGTGTCACATCAATTGATTCAAACATGGCTGTGTAATAGTTCAATGTCTCCAGGAACCTTGGGAAGAATGGAGCAGTATTTGTGTTAGATTCCTGTTCTACAAGGGTTGCAACCTTTGGAGACAGGCTCTTAACTAGCCTCAAGAGTCGGTCACGATGATTCTCAGTGCTGACACTCTCATCAGGCATGTGGTGAAGCATGAAAGCAAAATTTACAGCTAGAGCCTCTCCTGGTCGAACTTGAAGGTGTTCCCGCTGAACTTCGCAACCAGACATGGCAGCAGCATGGAATTCAAATGGCACTTTAAAATACTCTGCAAGCTTAGACAGCCTCTTTCCCACAATGCTTAGGCCTCCTCCACGGGCATATGCAGATGTGGAATCATCAATACCAGTTATTCGGATATGGGGTGGTCCACCAGGCCTAGCTGCAAATGCTTGGATGAGAGTGATCCACTGACTCCCCTGAGCTATTTGGAAGTCGATAATATGAACTCTATCTTCATCTTTCATGGCCTCTGCAATGGCTCCATTTGCAGACATGTAGCCAAACTTTAAGTAGGGGCAAACTTCATAAAGAATGTGCATGTAAGATAATAGATCAGCACTCTTTGGTTCTTTGCATCGCAAAGCCTTATAGATTGAGCTCCCTGAGGAGGCTAGTCGTGCCACTAGACCTTCCAACATGTAGGCTCCCAACCTCTGGACTGGCTCCCCAGAAACTGACACCATTCGGCGTAATTCATCCATTAACCACTGTGCCATCAAGAGATCATTATCTGACATGGCTTTTGCACAAAAGACAAGGATCTGTTTTAAGTCCCCTCTGGAGATTGCATCTGTTACAAGTCTCCAGATGCCCATCTCTGGTGAGGTCTTACTGTCAATAACATCAGAGTCAGGGCCCAACATCACAGTTTCCAGCTCTTTCAGCTTATCCCTCAAATCACTTACATCATCGGTTACGCAGGAACCACTAATAGTAGAGCCACCATTATTGTCAGGAGAGTGATGCAAGTCAGATGGATACGACTGAGAGTCTTGCTGTGACATTGGGCTTCCATTTGGTGAGAAACCGACAAGTGATGTAGAGTTGTAGGCAGTATAACTACCATTTGCGGAGGATGACTCCAAAGTGCAAAAATTTTCATTGGAACTCTCAACAGAGAAGTGGAATCCATGGCTACTGTCACTATAGCAGAGAGAGTGATCAATAGGTGGGAGTTGAGGGAACCAGTAGGGCTCAGGCTCGACTTCTTGCTTTATTTGATGGTACAATCTGCTAGCCATGACTGAGCTTCTGTGTTGCTGGGATGCTTGCATTGATGGACAGCTTGCCAGAACAGTTTCTGTCCCCTTGTGGGGGTTGGAGCAATCAAAGGATTCGAGACTGGCAGGACTGTTTCCAACTAAAATGAAAATTCCGGACAGTCAGAATTCAGCATTTTCATCATGGTCATAATAGCAGTAACTTCAGAAACCCTGCATTCTCTTTATAAGCTAAATGCTGCTTGCAAACATATGAGAGACAAATGAACATTACCATGATCCTTCACCCTTGACAGCCCAGATTCTTTCCATCGCTCTCTTTATGATCTGCAAAATATTGAAACAAGCTCAGCAAGACTGAATGACAGCACTGAGGTTGTAACAGAAGTTCGAGATTCAGCATGCCGACCGACAATTTGAGGGAACCCTAAGTGAAACATTTGTTTTAGTATCAAACTTTATTCGCAAAGTGGGGGAAGGAAACACTAAGGTTAATAAATACACAGAACGTATCAGTGAATACAGATAATCACAATCCAGAAAGTTTTATTTCTTCCATTTCCTCTTGCTGTAGATTTAAAGCAGAGAATAAGAAGTGAATATTATATACGAATATATATATATGTATGTATGTATGCAAACAAAACAAAGGTTTTATTTCTCTCCTATTTTGTCTTTATTCAACTCGAATGAAGTGATTCAGACTTCATCCTGCATGAAAATCATACTGATATATTTCTATGTACCCTCTAGAGTGCTAAAATTCTCTCCCTTTTCTCCCCCCATGGATTAGCTAGACAGATATGAGCATTTTGACATCTTCAAACCTATATCAAGAAATCAAGAAACGGTTCCATATCGATGGGATCAGAGATGAAATCTTGTCATCTTCGAAACACTTCCTCGTTAACCGGATTCGTAAAGATGGTTACTTAAACCCGCTTCAATAATAGGTTCCTAAGCCTTCAAAGAAGGATGCGATGATTCTTAAAGAAACAAAATCGAATGATCCAACCTACTCTACCTGCTACATTCTTTTCTTAGGTTGATACATGAGGGACCTCCCTATTCAACACATATTTCAAGCAGACGGAGACACAATCATTAAATAAGTAAATGAGTTAGATAGTTGAACAAAGATTTAGCCAAATGAAAATCCACCATCACAACTAAACACTTCAATTCCAGTCTATACATAAATGACTTTTACTCCAATTACAGCTTTAGTTTTGTTCCATAAAGTCAGTTCGACTTATTTAGCACTTCATAAGTAAATAAAAAACACATTTCCACGACCAGATCATATTATTCATTAGACACCCTGTTCTAGCAGTTGCAGAGCTGAAGGAGCTTAATCTTTGAAAACTAACCAAAAACAGAGCCATTTCAAGCTCTCTCTTTTTTTTTTTTTTAAAAAAAAAAAAACCAAAACTTTGAACATCAGAAAGAGCAGATTACTTGGAGCATAAACAACTAAACCTCCAACCAGAAACTAGAAATTCTTGAAAATCATCTTACTGTTAGTTGATCCTCACCAACCCATTTCCACAAAACTCAATACATTCCCCAAAATACACACTTCCCCCCTCCCCCCAATAAAGAAACCCTCAAAACAAAAAAGAATCAATGAAGCAAGAAGAACAAACCTTAAATTCAATGAAAGAACAGAATCAATTCCAACATCTAATCAATGGGGGCACCTTATTGTAAGGAATCTTCAGCTTTTGATGAAATATAAGTATAAGAAAACAGAGGCATTGAGAGATGGAAAGGAGGATGGAAATGATTTGTTTTTATTTCTTTTTATTGTAAAGAGTCACATCAGCATGTGCATTCTTTTTTATTTAAAAAAAAAAAAAAAAGGTGATGCATTATCAAAGCCCTTCACATAAAAATTAAAACAAAACATTGTGAGTTGTCTTGCAAGTTACTTATACAATTATTATTGGATTTGTTGAATGTACTATAATGCCCTTCTTAATCTCACATTTGGTCAAATGTATCCCACTGTCTCCCCCACCAGGAGTATTTTATATTTTTACCTATATTTATATATAATTAATTAATATGAAAATTGTGTCGCTTTTAATAATTGTGTCTTATTTTTACTTTATTATTTATTTTAAAAAAACGTATGGATAATGAATTACATTTGTGGGTACGTAATCCTAAAATTGAAGTTATCACATAAGAAATTATGTATTTGTATGGTGCATGGTGTTATGATTGGAAATATTAAAATTTCAAAAGACATAAGAAAAGGCCAAATCAAGAGATAACGCCCATGGATTATGAGATATAATAAATATAATATTAATATTCAAGTCTAAACATGATCTCTTGATTTGATCTTCTCGAACTTTTAATATCCAAATGTTTAAAAGATTTAGACTTTCATTTCTCTTCAACTTTAATTTTATGGAACATTCTATTTTATTCCTATATTTACAATACTATTAAATAGTTGAATTATATTTTAACAATTTTATTATAAGTTTTGATTATATCGGTTTTTTTTAACATAATATCTAGAACTATTCATAAATTTTTTTTATCTCATAGATAAAAAGTTAAAGTGTATCCAAATTTACGTTTTCATGCATTGACAATCATGCTCATGCCGATTAAACCGATTTAAAAAAAGAAAAAATGTCTATAATTATAGAGAGCCGAACTTTTTACCTTTTTACTTCAATACTAAACACTATTTCATAGGTATACTCATAACTAGATGCAATTTTCTTTTTTTTTTTGAAAGTTTAAATATAATATTTATTTAACATATTATACTTAATGACTAAATATATGGAAACGGGTCTTGGAAAAAGTTTAGATGTTGGATCTAATGTATGGTTATTGGTATGTTTAGGTGTATTGTTTTGAAAATATTATTATTAGAAATTCTACCATGTGAAAAGCATGTATTATGTAAAATTTAATTTTATATTTAAAAACAATATATAATAAATAAGCAGAGATAAATATGTAAAAATTTAAGACACGGATATAACTTATTAAAATATGAAATAAAAAAATAAAATTGCTTTAATTCAAATGTTTGTTTATAAAAATATAAAAGGATGAAAACAGGTACATAGAAATATGAAATGAGATGTGAATTTTGGTTGTTTATTGAGGAATAAGAAAGAGGTTATATTGGTAAGAGTCGAAAGAAGTACTGTATTTGTAATTTCAAAGTTAAAAGAAAAAACAAGGCTGGGTGGGTTTTGAAAGGAATCAAATAAACGGAGGAAATGGGAAGGTTGTTTGTGGCTTGGGATTTTCCCAAAGTTGGTGGCCCACACCTCCCCCCCCCCTTATCCCCTTTTATTTTTTGAATTTTCTCTTACATAAAATATTACCATTAAGAGTTAATGTGGCTTTAAGTCTAAGTTGAAGTGACCTTTTCTAAATCATTATTATTGATTCATTGTTTGGAGGATGCTATGTGTCTTGTCAAGATAACTATCCTCTCCCCTTTTTTATTTCATTATGTTTTGCTGACTCATCAACCATCACCATCAAATTTTAATGAAATTTATTTCAAGAAATACCCTTGAAACTATACGTTTTAGTTTTACTTTTCTCTTCTGATTGTCACCCGCGAAACTGAAACTGAAAATGAAAATTTTAAAATTAAAAATTAAAAAATTATAATTTTTACGATAATAAAAATATAATTTTATTATTTTTAAGAGATTCAAAGTATAATTTTATTTTTATTAATTTAAAATTTTAAAATTTACACAAGTAAAAAAATTTCTATTTTAAAGAGCACACAAAAACCCTTAGCATGCGTAGAATTAGAGCCATATGTATATATCACATCTAAAACAACTTCCAAATTAAGGAAGGAGAGTTAAAAAGGGGATGTCTTATTTATATAATTGGAAAAGGGTCAAATGTAGTATTGATTTAAAAATTTTCATTTTTCAAAGGAGAGTAAAAGCAATAATTTTATATTTTGCAGGGTGCTATTTGCCCATAAGAAAACTATTGATTTTTTAAATAATTAAAATAAATTTCACATTTAAAAAATGAAGGTTAAAAGATGTCATAAGTTCATGTTCTCTTCATAAATTTATAATTTAGTCCTTGTATTTTTATTTTTAGGCATTCGATTATTTACTTTTCAGATTTCAAAATTTATGTTCAATTATTAACACTATTAATTTTCTTTTGTTAAATTTTTCAGTGTGACATTATGAAATTTAAAAAAAATACTCACTTAGTAAACATGTAAATAAAAAAATAACGATGTAATGATCTTGAATTTAACAAAATAATTTTAACATCGTTAATAATTGGACCTAAATTTTAGAATCTGAAAAGTAGCACTCCTTAAAAATAAAAAAGTACAAATATTAAATTTCAAATTTTCAAAGAATATGAAAACTTTATTTTGATCAAACATAAATGTTAATGTGTCATCTACAAAATTTTATAATTTCATAGAGACATATGATAAAATTATCACCTCGAATATATAAATAGAAATGGATTAATATATAATTTGGCCCCTGAACTTGTTCACTTGTACTTATTTGGTTCTTAAAATTTTTTTGACCTAGTTGATCCTTGAACTTGTATTCTGTCAACCAAGTTGATGTTTTCACACTAACACCGTTAATTGTACTGATGTGCACTACTAGCCAATCTATTGGTGCGACAAAGCAACCTCTCCATGTGCCATGTGGCAAACATAAATTAATATATAAATGATGTTTGCACGTGACATTTTGAGAAGCTAGCACGTGACAGCACCAAATTAGTTAAAATATCACATCAACACAAACTAACAATGTTAGTATGGAAGGACAAACAGTAGCGGAGCCAGAAAATTTTTTTTGGGAGGCCAGAATTAACTTGTATATTTTTATGATAGTAAAAATGTAATTTCATCATTTTAATAGTCTATATATTTATTATTTTAAAGGGTTAAATTAAATTTTTATCATTTTTGAGGGGGTAAAAGTGTAATTTTACTATTACTAATTTAAAATTTTATAAATTATAAAGGATCTAAATTAAAATTTTACCATTTTAAGGGGCTGTAATATATTGAAAGGGGAAAAGTACAAAAATCTTAAACCTTACGAGACCCTACTTATATTTTTGGGAGGGCCGTAATGTAAATTTACAAAGAACTAAATTAAAAAATTTAAACTTCGACTCCCCTAGACCTCAACATAACTTTCCCACTGAGAACAAACTTGATTGATGAAATACAAATTTACGTATCAACTAGATTAAAAAAAATTTAGGGACTAACTAAATACAAATGAACGAATTAAAGAACGAAAGTATATATTATCCCAATAGAAATTTGTTAATGAACTACTTTTCAAATTGATATTTTAACTATTTTCCAAATTGATATCTTTTATTTATAAACAACAAAAATTGTCCACTAAGGAATTATAAATATTCTATTCATCGATTCAAAAACTAACAGACTAAGAATTATATATAAAAGGATAAAGATAGATTTAATATGTAACAGTCTTCTCGTGCATAGTCATTGAAAACTTAAAGTTTGAACTTAGTCACTCTCTATATTTATATTTAAATATTAAATTTAAAAACAACCCTAAATCAATTGGTCAAAAGTAGTTTTGTCTAATTTATGAATTGTTTTACGCGAAATCTAAAAGATTAAAAGAAAAAAGAAACAGTACTATTGCAAAATTTAGATTTATTAATGAGGAGTTGGATTAGTAGGAAAAATGATGGTTAGACTGGTGATAGTCATTGAATATGGGTGGTTATTAAATTTTTAAATTTAAAATTTTATGAATTTAAAAAATAATTCTTAATTTAAAGAAAATGAACGTAATTATTTAAAAAATATTTTAAAATGAATGTACACATTCAGTATTTTCGATTTGATTTATTAATTATTTTTTTGAAATTTTTCAGTAAACAAACATATTCATTCATTTTGAAATATTTTTTCAGATAATTACGTTTATTTTCTTTAAATTAAGAGTTTTTTTTTTAATTTCAGGATGATTTATTTATTTTTATTATTTTTCACTTATAATTATCTTATTAAATTACCTTAGTAATAAATTACATCTCATTCCCTTTCATCAAATATGTTAGAAAAAGCAATTTGAAAAAAAAAAAAAAAAGTTGATAGTCAAAAAAATTTTAAAAATACAATTAGGATCATTTTGACAAAATATATAAACGTTAGTGGTCAAATTTGTCATTAAACCTAAATATTAAAGTGTTTTAGGTTCAAATCCCATTTCATACATATAATTTTCTAATTTTATCAATATATAAAAATGTCTAAATACCTTGAAATAATATTTGTTACTTTGTAAAACAAACTGACATTTGATAAATTCACAACTGAGTTAAGATCCAATTAATGGGTGACACAAAATAATGTTGTATATATAATTATTTGTCTAATTATTAAAAGTTTAAATTATATATAAAAAATTTACTGAATTTTAATTTAATTGATATCAATATTATTATCAATATAAAAAATCATGAATTTAAACATGTTGAAATGCGTTTATCTACTATTTAAAAATTTGAAACGAATTATAGATTTTATAAAATATATAATGGCCATTCAATATTTTCGTTTGTCCTATCCCTCAAATCCAACATTCCTATCCTAAGACAAAAAGTCTCAAATTCTGACAGCTTCGCTGTTTTAAAGAAAGGCATTCAATTTTACAGACCAATTTGTTTTAAATAAAAGATGAAATCAACCGTCAAAGAGTTCATATACAAATTTCCAGGCATGTCTCCCAACATATAAATTATTTTAACACTGATGTAACGATGTCTCTAAACTTGTCAAAGCTTTCCAAAGTTTGATGAAGGAAAAAGGCAACACGAGTTCTCTTTGCCTTCAAATCTCTGTCAATTTCCCGACCAAATGCTTGAAGTTTTAGGACAAAGGGAGCCTACCATTTGCATCTGCATGTTTTTGTTTTGTCTAAACTTCGGGATTCGTGCCTTCACGTCTCTTGTTAGTAGACTTTAGCGTCTCATGTTTGGGAGCAAGTATTTTGTGTACGGATGAGGTTTATATCAACTAAAATTATATAATAATACTTGTTATCGATTAAACGTGTTCATGGAAATAGTTACTGCATCTTCATGTTGAAGTACCTCTTATACTTTTCATATATGAACATCGGACACTATTTTGAAGTGAGCATCGTTACGATACCATCAAAATCAATCTCCACATGAGATTCAATCTTATTAATGTTTTCACTCTCCAAACTCGTCAACTTTAAAGTTGATAACATCGAAATCATATATTATTATTATATACCTAAATTCTATTCTACTCAAATCATTCTTCACTGTAAGTACCAATTCTTCCTAAAAAAAGATGAGCAAAATCATACGTGTATGTATATAGCTTACACTATACTCAAACACCTTCTAATTTAGAGGTTAATCATCAGCTTACATTATATTCAATCACCCTCTAACTTAGGTTAATCATCGTTTTTAGCATTATCTACTACGATACGAACCATCGTGATTGTCAGTCCCTATATCATCTAAAACTTAATTGTTATTAAGATTCAACAATTGACATCAGTTGCAAGAAACTGGACGAGAAACGATGACTTAAGCAGCCCAGAACATCCCAAAAGCACAAGTGAACGAGGTCAATTGATGCAATGGAAAATGAAAACCCAACAAAAAACCGTACAAGGACAAGAATATGACCTTCCCATTGCCCACGACGTCGTTTTAACTGGTGCTCGTATCCTTAATCCCCCTCAATCGCCGCACGTCCTCTGTCGTGGCAGTGTTAAGGATGTCCTCACCTTCCCTTTACCAATTTTCTTTAATGGGCCACCTATTAATGGATATAGACCAAAAACGAAAGAAAAATGGAGAAATAAGACCCAAAAAAAATGAAATAAAGCCTTACTAAAGAAAAAAGTTTGGTGAGCTTCAAAATTAAATACAAGAAATTGCTTGAAGAATATAAGAATGTTAGAGTTATGTGATCTAAATTTTTGTTAAATAAATAAAATATAAGTGGCAAAATAAGGGGATCTATGAGGGCGAAGGTCGAAATATTGGACTGGGGTCGTAATCGGGGGTGCGAGGGTTGGAGGCCCCCGTGGTACAGTACAGATTACACGAGTGGAATCCGTATAGAAATATATTTCTACTATTTGATTTTGTTTAGAATAATGTGTTTAAATCTTGCTACATTACTTCTATTAAAGATTGATTAAAATAATGTTTTTCAACCTATAAATAGATGTAGTCGTCTCTCCTCTTATATTGTTTGAATTTGACATTAATGAATTTTTTTTCTCTGCCCGTACTTTTTTTCCAAAAAAAAATTTCACATAAAATTTATATATTCTTTTTCTCTTCCATTTTTTTGCGATATTTTTTTATTATCAACGTTGAATTCTAACCAAAACAATAGTTTAAACATGCTAAAGTAAAATGCCTTTTCAAAACCCAAAAACCCCTATTTATAGAAGAAAATCTAACCTAGAAAAGAACGAGAAAAGGGCTCTAAAGCAACATAACTGTTGACCGATAGAACGCTCCTATTAATCTCACTACGAATATTCCAAATACATTTTAAACTTTGAAACAATTGTTACCCCATCACCACGAATAGAGCATCGTCTTGATGTCATTAAAGACATCCTCTCTAAACTCGTAAAACACCTCGAAGATAATCACATCCAAACCATATATTAATATGATGTGTCTAAATGAATTGGACTCTACCCAAGGGCAATCATACAACATGAGACCTACTTAGAGGCTCTCTTTCACTTATAAATATCCATCGTATATAATCTATACTCTTCAACTCAGACAAATCACCCTCTTTAGTGGCAATCACCTTTGTTGTCAACTTCGACATATTATATAACTTAATTGTTATAACGATGATATTAACATATTTCATGTTTGTTCAACCTGAAACATAAATTCACTTTATAATTACATTGTAATATTTATTCATACTTTTTTAATCCTTTAACAATGCACATACATCTTACACTCTCAGGTGCTCGAACCCGAAACTCTTAAGATGAACAACATCCTCTTTTTTATTGGAGTCACTGTTAGATTAAAAAAAAATGAATTCACTTTTCTAACAAAGGGCTTGGAAGTTGAAACATGGAAAAGAACTTACATTGATTTTTATTGTTTGGGTGAAAACATATGATATGAGATGAGAGGCCAAAAAGAATGGAGGTCACTTAATTACAAATTAAATAATAATGCTATGTACAGGAAATGCCACCACTTTGTCCCTTGAACTTGGCTCATTGTAAAATATGGAAGACAATCAGAAGATTTCGACTATTCTTTCCACACACTTGGAAGCAATTTCTTGGATGAAAGCTCGGCATTTCCTGAAGATAGAGCCCCGCATGGTAAACATCCTACGATCATATTTTGGCTTCCACATTTCATCAAATACTTTGTATTCATGATATCAAGAAGCTTCTTTCATCACTTTAAGTCGCCAGTTTATGAATTATAGATCATAGATAAGAAGCGATGCCATAAAGGACCATATTTCAGTCGTCCACCGTCATGAGGCAAGACATAGGCCGGCGTAGACTCGTGTCAGTCAAGGCTTGTCACTTGTTAAGACAACTGAAAGTCATAGGGGGGTCGACCAAAGCAAAGACAGTTGAACTACCTTCCAGTCTATGAGCCAGACTCAAAAAACCGCGCAACCGCCAAATAAAGTTGCTCTTCCTCAAAAGGCTTCGATACATAGTTATCCATCCCACATTTCAGGCACTTTTCATATGTAGCCTGGATCACATCAGCCGTCATCGCTAATATTGGAATGTGCCAATGGGACACGTTTCCATACATCTCAATAGACGCTTCGCCAGAAGCAAGTTTTTCATTCACCTCACTCTCCGCACTGCAGATTTGCCTAGTTGCTTCAAACCTGCAAATAATATTTGAAGTATCAGGATCAAGGATCTCTTTCCGTTAAAACATATCTTGGAGATGTTTAGACCAAGGTCTATCAGGCTAATCAACATTCTGGCATCTGGATATACTTTATAATAATATTGCCTCACAGTTTTGATGTATTAACCGAGTAATTGCTAAACAAAGTTAAAGGGTTGTTATGATTGATTATCCATCCATTTCTGGCATCTGGAGATCCATGAAACAGGCATCGAAAGTATGGGGCGACTTAAGCTTGTTGACTGCATCGTGGCCTCTTTCTACACAGGTGACAATTGCTCCATATTTCTTTAAAGCACCTTCTGCCACTCTTCTGTTAACCTTATTGTCATCGACGACTAAAATCCGTTTTTCTCTAAGTAATCTCCCGAGTGTAAACATTTTCTTTCTACGTACTTGGCCCTTTGTACCATTTCCAAGGGCTTCTTGGAAACAGGCAATTAAGACACTCAACCGAAGAGGTTTCATTAGCACATTATCTACAAAACTAGAAGTCTTAAGCTTGGAGCGCTCCACAGGGCTCATGGAGGTACCCAGTAGAAAAATCTTCGGAAGGTTTGTTGAAACATTTAGTTTGCAATTTTGCCTATGTTGTTCGAGCAAAAATCGTAACTGAAGAACTGTTTCTTGATTCCAAACATCTTTGTCAATAAGAATCATGGCCAAATGTGCAAATGCACTGCAGAAGAAACAATAAAAATGAATCAGCAAAACGAATGTAAGTTGAATGCCGCGGTCGAAAATTAATTGTCCTCAAATTCATATATATATATATATATATATATTAAGTACCACCACTATTATTCTAGCTACCTTGTGGTGAAAATGCTTGACACGTAGGCGCATGCTGACTCTAAAGTGGAAGTTATATCAATAGATATTCCCAGTCTTCGAACATGGTATCTTGTGACCTCAGCGCGGATGCTTCTATTATCAATAATAAGTGCTCCCAATCCTTGGAACTCTGAAACCACTGGATCATATTACTTCCACTTGGAATCAAGAGAACTTACTTCGCCTTTTCCAAAAGCTCCAGTAAATGAGAAAGTACAGCCGACACCAGGTTCACTCACAAACCCGATCTCCCCATGCATGAGTTCCACCAGATGTTTGCTGATGCTCAATCCTATTCCAGTCCCACCATAATGTCGTGAAGTGGAACTGTCGGCTTGCATAAAAGGAGTGAAAATTCGATCTTGTGCATCTAAATGAATTTTGACGCCTGTGTCCTCAACTGTTACAAGTAGTCTAATCTTTTTGGGGTCATCCTTTGCATCTTTTCCATTTAAAATTTTGAAATTCTCCCAGCTTCTCCATCTGTTTACCACCGGAAAACCACTTAATGTATTATAGGTTTTGCTTGACATGTTCTGAACTAAGTTCAAGGCTTGTTGTAGCACCTTGTCCCCCACATCATATGTGCCTTTCATTTCATCTACCAGATGCACCGAGACAAAAATATGTCCCTTATCCTATGTGAACTGCAATTGCAAGTGCTAAGTTAGAGAACATGTCCAAATTCCAAAGATCTGGGGAAAAGAATGGAACTTAAATGTTCATCTGATTTCCCGGATCTCTACTGCAAGTTAAACATGAAAGAACCATGGAACTGTGAATCCCCGGCATTCAAGAGTTGAAAACAAATCTCTACATTAAGTTTCCATAATGCTGCATGTATGTAACTTTCTGAATAAAAGGGCAAGGTGATACCCCCACTCGATTATCCGCAAGAAAATGCATCAAGTTCAGCAGCCATACATCCTTTTCCAAGTCTTCAGGCAATATAAGTTTTAAGTGTGTGATGCAACAAACAGGGAAGAAACATATAAATTCAAACATAACAAACCTTAATTGAGTTTCCAACAAGATTAGTAATTATTTGTCGAAACCGCCCAGGGTCACCAACAACAACGTCAGGATCCCGATCAGATACATAAACCGCCAACTTCTCATGTTCAAATAAGACAAACAAACAAGATTATGTACGAACAAGAAGAAAAATGGAAGAAAGGAAATCAGGTGAGTTACTAGAGAAATATCTTGGCTTTACCTCGATTACTTTATCATTAGATTTGTCAGAGGAGAGTGAGAGAATGCTATCGAGAAGGTTGCGTAGATCAAAGGGCACGTCCTCAAGTTCAAACCTGCCTGATTCTATCTTAGGCTGATCGAGAACTTCAATTATCAGCGATATAAGATCCTTACCACTAGCATGAGCAGTCTCGGCGTAGTCCCTTTGGATCGCATCAAGATCAGTGTCCATCAACATTTTCAGCATACCTGTGAATGTTATAACAACGAAATGTAAATACCGCAGTTTATTTAGTTGTGCTGGACTAGAGAGTTGAAGGGCTTTCTAATCACCTAAAACACCATTCATTGGAGTTCGGATCTCATGGGAAACAGTAGCTAGAAACTACAAAATAGAAAACCATAAAGTTAGAAAAACACTGTAGAACTATTCAATTATAGTCATATTTTTCAGGAGAAAATTTTACATTGGGACGACAATCGCTATCGAAATGAATTTGGATAAAGTTAAGTCAATCTTTTTTTTATAGTAGAGACTTGTTTGCTATTGGTAGAGAAAGAACCTGAGATTTAGCTACATCTGCAGCTTCAGCACGAGCTTTGAGCTCCATTGTCTCTCGGCAGTCGTTCTCTACTTTTGCAATTCGACATATAGCTACATGGAAGATATGACCAACAAGCAAAGTAATAACTCCTACAGATGCATTGATTGTCGTCTAAGGTAATGGAGGTTTTTGCTTGAACCTACAAGTGCAAAAGAATTCCAGTTTTGAGGAAACATAACATCTCACATCTTTTTTCTAACATTAAAACTTCTTATTTATATTTTAGGAGGGAAAAAAACCAACCTGCAGTGCATCGTGCTTCCTTAATGGGTCGCCAAAATCAAAGCTGCTAACATGCAGTAAGCCAGTATCGGTTATATCATTACCGTACATGCTGATTGGAGCAGATGCATTGGTTGTGTCATACACATTGACAACTATCTTTTGCTTGCTAGCAAGTTGATGTAAAAGCTTCTCCACCAGGGAGGGGACATCATAAGATGCACCCAGATACCTGCAATTGAAACCGACTATTCAAATATAAATTGAACTGACAGCGATAACAACAGTACTTGTCATAATTATTGTATAGAAATTCAAATAACAATTTAAGAGATAATTACCCCACAGCCGCTTCAGTACGTTGCTCAGGTGTAGCGTCTGGGGGCAAATCCTTGTTATAAACTGCAAATGAGAGCACAACACCAAGGTGGTTGGATTTTAATAGCTTAAAAGGTGATGTCAATACACCCTTTCCGCTTGCCCTTGCTCGCAGGATGTTCTCAAGGTCTTGCTGTGAACAGCATAAACAGCAAATTAACATAACATTATTTGCTAAATGAAGATGCAGTAAGAAGAAGTAAGGAGGAACAATACTAAGGGAATTGTATTCAACATTTCAACTACTAGTTGCCTATTAAGTAGGCAGACTATTACAACACAATAAAAAAGGACCCGGTGTTGATTCTTTAATTTTTTTTAACTTGGTATCGAAGAAGATTTCCAATTCACTGCTGTGATTATAAATATCATACTCCTATTACTTTGTGTTTCCGTGCTGGTTGATCCCTCTACCTAATACTTTGATGTTTTAGTGTTGAAATCAAACATAACATTGTGGAAAATGTGGATTAATACTTGTAGCTAAGCAACTTAAATTTAGCAAGTCTCACGGTACTCGCTCATCCTCAATGTTTGCAAAATCACTGAAACGAAACTTGAATGCTATAACCAATTAAACCATTTCTCATCATTCAAAAACTTGAAGTTCAAGCAAATTTGCTCGATTTCCCTACTAAATGGTAGTACCACTTTCAGTAGGGAGGGTATGTGCTGAGTTACTTTGATTCCAGCTCTAGTTCCTACTTCGGCTGAAACTGAATGCTATAAAATATATAGTGCAGCCTCAGATAAACCAAAACATACTTGTCCAGACATCATGTCAATAGAGACAATATGAGACACAGTTTCTTGTGAAAATGTCACTGGTGCAATTCTTCTTTAATGGGTGCAGGGTCCAAATTTTCAGTCAGGCAATCTTGGACTAAAGTCTGGTCCTCAGTTTCCATTTTCTTTATTGTCCATCCATGCTGCTTCTCAAACTGCTCCCTCTCTGAGTGAAGAACTTTCAATGCATAAGCAACACTACTGGTAAGCGGCCTCTCAAAAGCTGTTCTCTCAGTATACTCACCAAATGTTTTCTGGAAAACATGAAATAGTAGTTTAGACATAAAATGAGAGCAAAACTTGTCTACATTGTAAGGACTAGAAATTCATATACAGTTTTAAGCCAAGGACTATGGTTCCATAGATGACCACCAAGTCAAGTAATGCAAGCCATCATCTTTCATTAGCATAGCCATACACTAATCCATGTAAGTAAAAATAAAAACACATTAGTTATTCAGATATAAGCACATAGAATATGACCTGATCAATGGCGGATGGATGCTTCCCATGGTGAAAAGTGGATACAAGAATTGCCAAGGAATGAACATGATTCATGCTAACATTGAACTGATCTTGCAACATCCGTGCTCTCTCATCACACATGTTGGCAAGTGTGTGTTCTCTCCTCAGAATGATCTTTTGGTTTAAATGCCAAAATAGCCAGATGGATGTAAGGATCCCCAGAATTACGAAAACTGTTAAGAGTTTCTTTCTCTACTTCCCAGCACCTTTGGGAGTGCTCTGGTCTAGCTGCTGCTGCTGCTTCTGTTGCAGCAGCAGCTGTAGTTGCTGAGTTGCAGGTTGCAATGGAGCTGGCTTATTCTTTCGTTTCCACCTGAGCTTCAAACAAACTCCTGGAATCTTACAGCTCAACATCCTTTCCCCATACAAAAAGACAAGTTCTTGAAATTGTCTTTTGGTTGGATTCCAAGTGCACTTCCTTGCAAGATGTTCTGCTTATGCCAAAACAACATAAATGATGGTTATTTAAATAGCATTACTCATGGAGCACTTTGAGGCATGCAATTTCAGTAAGATTATATATATGCACATGAGTGAAGTTATCTGATTATGGAAAAGAGTCCATCATTATTTCACGTTTATAATCCTGACAGTTCAGCTTGCAATTGAGACTGTAAGTTTCATCAGATCACTCCTAAAGAATACAGAATTTATTAACCAAGAATTATAAAAAGTCATTGCATTCTCTAAGTTGAACTGTCTTTAACATTCGATGTTCCTTTACACAGTAGTTTTATGAGCCCATATATACCTAAGAAAAGAAGAATATATTTATCAGCTTCTTTTCAGAAATTTTTGCAGCCAAAATTATTATCAACCAGTGGTGTGCTCCACAAGTGTAAACACACAACTTTTTTTTTTTCTGATAACATTTACTTAGTAATCAAGTAAAAAAGGGGCAAAATTATGTTGCAAAGTTTTAGCCATCAGTCAGAAGAATTCATTGTACAGCATTAACTAAGCTTTACGAAGTTAAAAGGTTGAATATTTACTACTGTTAGGTGTTTCTAACATCTAGATGCTACCTTTCCGCCACTATGATGCTCCCATGATATTGATGAAACAGATTTTTGTGAGACATAAGTATAGTGGTCCAGGAACAACAAGTCATGCTCACTGATAATATTCTCAACTTGGACTGGACATTGATCCTTAAGTTCCGTAGGTTTTACTATCTGCACCTGCTGCATTCTGGAGTCTTGCTTCTCTGGACACAGTACTTTAAGAGCACAAGTAACATTATCACTCCATGGCTTTTCAAGTCCTGAATGTTTGCCACATTCGAGAAATGCTATCTGTAATACCCAGAGGAAAGAGAGAATGATAAAAATTTCATACAGAAAATCTAAGACATGCATTTTGGCAACCATATTTGTAGCGGGAAAGACTGTTCATGCAACTTCACAACAAACAATTTATTTAAAATGAGACATCGAGAACTCAATCCCATCTTCACGAAGACGTGATTGCCTTGTCAAAGGAATCTTGAACTACTCTTGATCTTAACAACCTATCTAGATCTTAAATTATGTTCACCATTATAGATCATATAGCATTGCCTGTCAAGAAAAAGATATAAACTTCATTTTCGTCAACGTTTAGCTGCTATTAAATAATAAGACATGTTCATACGATTCCACTCCAAAGAAATGTAACTGGAAAGGAAATTAGAGAACATTTCCAGTCTAAATAAGAATATTCTTTGAAGAATCACATATTAGTTGAGCACAAGAACAATTTAAAGGGATCTGGCCCTTCATGCTCGAATGAGAATGAGGACTAATGCATCCATTTAATAATATATTTCAAAAACAAGAAGAGTGCAACTCTCTGGGACTCATAATCCAACCATATAAGGACTGAAGAAGGCAATAATAAGATTCTAAAATAGGTTACAGAATCATATCATGACCCTATTTTCAGATGAATATCTTCTATGATTTCCAGCAAAAGAAACAAAAAAACAGTACATACCGCATAATATATTTATTCTACATTATCTTCCAGAAAGGAAAAATGGGATAGAATAAAGCCACATTTGTCTTATCACATTATATTGACCAAATTCAGCCCTCATAACCAAAACCAGACCTTAAAAGCAACTGTTTTGTCGGTATATAAACTAATTGTAGCTAGGGAAGTCTAAAGCTAAGAAAGATACAAAAAAAATTACCTGATCTGATTCATAGAAGAAAGAAGCTAAAGCAAGAAATTGGTTCTTGCTAACATTGAAATGTTGAAGCAAGATTATTGCCTTCTCCTCACAAGAATCGGTTGTCTTCTCATTGCTGTCCAAAGCTACACTGTTGAAACTCAACAAGAACCAAGTAATCCCAGTGGAAACGAAGCCTAAAATCCAGAGAAAGAGAAGGTTCCTCTTCCATTTTTTGAAAGAATTGGGTCCATGCATAGTCTCCTTGGCTTTCTTCAGCCTGAATTTTGCTAATAATCTACAATTAGAACCAGAAAGCTTGCCGTTCATAGACATCTTGAAACCAAAAAAACCCACCTTCCTTCAATGTCTGTAGAAACCAAAAAAAAAAAAAAAGGTGGTATCAAGAATGTAACTTTTTTAATAAAAACCTCATCTTGAAACCTAAATTTCTAGACTTTAACCCAGTTGGTTTCTGAGTTAACCCAACTGGAATCAATCATCACACTTTGGATAAAAAAAAGGAGGTCAGTAACTTGTCTTTCTTTTTTTTTTTTTTTGGTCCTTTTTAAGACAGTCACGGAGCGCAGCATTTGGAACTGAGGTTTTAGGGGGGTTACATGATTATCTCATCATCCAAGTAGGGAAGTTTTAGGTCCCAAAAGCAAACAAACCACCCTTCCAACAACAAGAAGAAATTTTAAAAAATAAGCCTTCATATTTTTTCTAAGTATTTTATTATTAATATCACATCAAAGTTTGTAAACCTTTTCACCACTTCCATTTTTTAATTTTAATTTTCTGGGTTTTACTCTCTCTTTTTTTGGCGAGTTAAAAGAGACTGCACAAGTTTAAAGAGGGAAGATAATTTGTTTCCTCTGCTGTTTTGCAGCTCAGCTAAGCTCAGGTATACGGACTGAATCAGACACTGTAACAAAAGAACGAGTCAGAGTCTGACACCGTGAAGGCGAAACTTGGTATTGCACATCCCCCTGTTACAATTCACGTCACCTGACCATGGTTTCCAGTTTGAACACTCGACATTAAATTTCTTTTATTTTCTTTTCTTTTATTTTTTTAAGTAAAATTAGTTGTTTCAATGGAAATGGCGGTAATTAATCATTTTATTTGTAAGATTTTTTTTACTATTTCTTTTTTTATTTTATATAAATTGTATTAAAACGTTGCCTAGCAGTAGGAAAGGAAATCACATCTCTCTCAAAGAACAAATAAATGAAGCATGTAATAAGTTTCTAATCTCACTTATATTATGAACAGAGATACTCTCTTTTATGTTACAGAGTACAGTCTCTCAAATAATAATAATTGTTATGATACTGATTATTACTCATTCACTGACTCATTAATTCGTCAGGTCTTGACTCGTATTTTGTATAGATTCACACATGTATAATGTAAACGAACTCAAAATGGGAATGTGTAATATAAATTTACTTAAACATAATTTTTTTAATTACATAATTACTAATTACTTGTTTAAAAAACATTTACTATTACAAATTAAATATATTTACAAGTGTCGTATGAATATATATCCATGTCCAATTAATTACAACATAAAATTATAACACAGAACACAATGAACGAAGAATCGGATAAAACTCATATACGGTATATGCGCATGATGGGATCTAAGACCAATAATGCCAAAACTACAATGACTCTTAACTACCAATTAATATTTAAGAACTCTTTAAAAAAAGTTCAATAAAAGGGATCAAAGCAGGAATTAAACCATTCTAAAAAAACATATCTCGATGCATATTTAAAAAACAAACGAAAAAAAAATAATAAAAAATAATAAAAGGTTGAAGTTTCATAATTGATGTTAATAGTAATATTATTAGTTAATGATGTAGGCAAATGTTGATGGCCTGTATACCATATACCCACCGCTGCTTAATTAATTGCATAAAAATCTTGAGAACCCTAAGGATTAAAATAATAATATAATTTTATATCATTACCTTAACCATAATTAGAAAACATTTAGACATAAAAGTAATTGACCCAAAATATAAACTTACTACCTTAATTAATTTAACCAGTTTTTATTTAATACATTGATAATAAAGTTATTTTTTCCTTAAATATGGAGTTTTAAAGTCTACCAGTTCTTATTGGTCTTCAGAAATGGGGAACATGTTTTCTTTTGTTGGTGCAACTAATTTGAATTTTTTAGGGTCCCATAACTCAACCTTCAAACATTTTTTAACTTCCTTTTTTTTTTGTTGAATTTACATTTTTATCACATCTTATTTATTTCCAAAGTAAACACGTGGTTGTGATAGTTGTTTGAGAAACTATATTTTATTTTATTTTATGTGGTCACGATTTAATTAATGATAAGTCAATTGAATTTTGATTCGATTGTTATCAATTTAGGAGGATATGAGTTATAAATAAGAAGGTAATACGCTTCACCGCACTTGAACCCATGTTTTCTTATATTGACAATAATACTCATGTCAATCGAGTTAAAACTTAATCAATAATTATTGACTAATTAATTTTGAACCATCATATTAAAATTATTATAATAATTTTTATTTACAAAGCTGATTTAGATCATATCTTTAATTTTATGGAAATCATCCTGGCAAATTTAATTAGTTCAAAGTAGGATATTCAAGATTAGGTGGAGTTATTATGAGTAAGGAGAGGTCCACCTATTCATCATACTAATAGGATTTATGATGAGTTTTCATAATATATTTTGTATTCTATTAATATTGATTATGTAAAAAAATTAAGAATGTTTAAATATTTTTTTCATTAAAAAAATCAATGGTTAAATAAATATTAATAAAAATAGTATGTTCAATAAATAAAATAAAAATATCATATAAATTTAAAATTGTACATCCCTAACAACTAGGGAAATTATAAATTGACGGTCAGTGAATGCACGATTGTCTTTTAGTTAGATTTAAAAGTTATATTTAAGAATTTAAGGTCTAGATGTTAATATCTAAAGTTTAGGTTTTTAAATTTAGAATAATTATATTTATAATAATGGCAACTCACATTTGTCCATAAGTATACCGACTGTGAGTGTGGGCTAAATCCTTCGCATAATAAGCAAAATTATATATTATTACAATATTAATAAACAAAAAAATATATAAAAATAAAAAAAAAACTTATTTAGTCCATCGATATTAGTGAATACATCTTATATCCATTTAAAATTATAGTTAGTCCTTTTTATAACAAATAAATTTCTAGTAAAATGGATTTTTTTATATTTTATTTAACCATTTATAATAAATTTTCAATTATAGCAATAGCATACATAGTCACTGAGTGCATTTTTTTTTATTAAATTAAGTCTCTATAATAATATATTTTTAAATTTTTATGTAAATACCTATTTTATATAACTAAATTTATTAATTATCATTTGATAAATAAAGTTAATCTTAATTAAAATATTATTTCAATAAAATGATTAGATTTCACCTGAAAAATTTATTAATCATATTTTATCAAATGAAAATAATCTTCAATTAGTGGAATTAAAGATATCAATTTAATAAACTATTAAATTCCCTAGTTAAATATTCTACAATAAATTTGGAACATTATAAATATATAAATTGAATCCTTGAATTTAGTAACTCATATCGACTAATTGAACCTGTTGGATTTATGAATTTTATAATTAATATGTGTAATAATGTAAAATAAAATATGCATAAAAATAATAACACATGCATTTGTTATACGTCTTTTAATTTTATTAATTTGATTCTCACTATCTTTCTTTTTTTTAACATAATTCTCACTTTCTTTTATTTAAAAAAATTCTCATTTTCTTGATGAAAATTAATTATATGAGTTTTAGGGTAAATTTACGACATTATCTCTTTATATCAACGTGTTGTTGCTTCTTTATAATAAATAAAATTTAAATGAAACTATTATGGAAAAAATTGACTATAATTACTCGTTGTAATTGTATAAAAAATCTAAAATTAAAATTAATATTATAAATAATTTAAATCGAAATGAATAAAATTTCCAAACATGAAACTATTCATCAGCGGAAGAGAGATGGCAAAACATTTTATCCCCCGAAATTTATAGTGATGGGAAGCACAAATTTTGAAGTGCCCCAATGAATGGGCCATCTTAAGCAACAACACTTAGGTTCAATTATTGCAAAATCCAGTTGGACATTGACCCACCTCTCTTTCCTTTTCCCTTTTAACTAATCATCTTCAAAGCGTAAAAAACAACAGGATTAAACATCCCATCGATCCATTGAATCAGATTACAACTAAATGGTTTGAATTTATTTTTATCATTATAACATTATAAAAGAAAAAAGAAATATCCAAGTTTGAACTTAGCATCATTTATATGCCAAACATGAAGCCTCAAAACAATGCTTGTATTAATAGCATGTCAAAAGTTTATCAATTGTTTTTTTAAAAGAATATATAAAATTAAATTATCCAGTTCAATACAAATTATAATAATTCGATTATTGATCGATTTTAATGCATTAATTAGGTCGTTTATTATTTTTTAATCCATGGCCCATTTGTTCACTTTTAGTGAGCAAGATCATGATGGATTTAGAACATCATTAATTTACAAGCACATTCGTTAACTTTCTTTCTATCAATTTAAAATTTTAATCAAGTTTTATCTTATGTCATGATTTGTTGAAGTTGGTAAGGAAAGTATTAAATGGGAAAAAGTATGATTAAGGTGCACTAAGCATTGGGGGCTTGGATATGAATAGGTATAATTGCTTACTTAATTATTCTTACTTTCCTTTTGAGGGTATAATATGTACTAAACTTGGCCAATCGCCAATCAATGTTCTGTTTCTCATCTTCATAATTAATAATGATGCCTTGTTAGACATGCTTGTGCTGCTGGGAAGTTATACTTTGTAATATATTACCTCTACTAATTTAATTACTCTCTTATGATTTTATATTGTCGATGAATATTATTATCAGTGCAGGATGACGTAAATTTTAATACGTTGAAATACATTATCTTTTTATTTATGAGTATGAATTATTTTAAATATTATGTCACAAATATTATTCAAACCTATAATATTATATAAAAAAAATAGTGAATAGTGTCCTATCACAGTACTATATCCAGAAAAAAAAATCATATCACATTAAATAAATTATAAACCATCAAAATTTTTTTTCTTTGAAGGACGCTCTTTTTCTTTTAAAATTTGATAAATCTTTGTTTTTATTTTTTACTGCTTGTAATATAAATTTCATATATGGATGATGGACTAAATATAAATTCATATTTATCCAAATATATATATATAAATTCATATTATAATTTTTAAATTCAGTTGAATAATTGATAAAAAGGCTAAATATAAGATTTAAAAATTAAATTAAGATAATATGTTTATTCGTAATCAAAAGAAGCTTATATATAGGTATTGTTTTGACCGGTAAATCTGTAAAATTCTAGAAATTATAAAATGGATAAATAGTTTGTATGATTGAGACAGAGGAAGTTAAAAGTTTTTTTTAAAAGATTCGAAATTAAATTATATATTTGTATGATAGTGTAAAAATATAAATTTTTTATTTTTATAATTTTTAAATAATTAAGTTAATTTTTTATTATTTATTGGGTTAGAGTCTAATTTTATAATTATTAATTTAAAATTTTATGAATTATAAAAAAAATAAAAAAAAAATCATTTTAAGAAGGTCAAACCTTTACCAACATCCTGACTTTGTCACTGGATAGAGAAATAAATAATTTTGCTTACAAAGTTTAAGTGAATTGATTCAAATCACCCATAGTCTATCTTAACTTGTAAATAGAAAAATAATACGTTTCAGCGCACTCAAATTAATGTTTTTTTATATTGACAATAATACACATACTAATTGAATCAAGACTCAATCAACATCAAACTTTAAATTGAATTTATATGATTTTATTTATGTTACTAAATCCACTTGATTAACAATTAGATTCGAGGCACAAGTAATGTGCGAACAACATTGCAAAACAGATGAATTGTTTAAAGTGTTTTTAAAATTTAAATGAAGATTATCTAATAAAAAAGTGGCATTGTTTAGCGTGTGCACGTGTGTTTTCTATAATTTTAAATTAGTGAACAAGGTTAAAATTAATTTTGAAAATATTAAAATTTTAAATCTAGATTTTATTAAGTGTGATTTTTTAAAGATTTTATTTTTACATATTTTGTAATCATTCAAATATATAATATAATAAAAGTAAAATATATATTAACTAAAAAAAAAGATCAATGGGGTTGAAAATGAATAGGAACTTTCATTTTCATGTAACGTCTTTACGCCACGCACTATAATTTAACAAGGCCGAGCCAGCCAAAAAGTTCCAAATCGGCCAGTGTTTCAATTTTTTTTTTTAAATTTTAAATATCATGGGGCCGTGACAATAATAGGTGGACCCTATGACAGCTAGATCTTACAATTCTTTTTCCTTCTATTTTTTCTTTAATAATCTACGTTATTAATCATTAAATTATGAGTAAATTTTAAATTTTAATCATTTAACTAAAAAAAAGTTACAATTCGGTCATTGAACTATTCAAAAACTTTCGTTTACATTGTTAAATTATTCAAATATTTTTATGTAAGTCACCGGATTGTTAAGTTATTAAAAAAAGTTCCACCAACGAATTTCAAGCGACGATTGGATGATTAATGCGGTAAATCAACACCCATCAACGAATAGAAGAATAAACTTTAGATCCAAGTCGATCTAACGATCAGTATCAAAGATCAAATATTAAAGAAAAAAATTGTTTGAATTTTGATACGCAAATTCGTGACATCCAAAGTTATTTTATGAAAGAAACTGAACTGTAAAAAATAAGAGAAAAGAGAGTATTCGATTGGTGAATACAATGCAAATAGAAAAAACCATATAACATATATTTTACGGTCAGTGACTCAAATAAATTTTTTTAAATAATTTAATGATCAAATTGTAACATTTATTTAATTAAGTGATAAAAACGTAAATTTGCTCTTCCTTTATTAACTTCATGAGAGATTACATAGGAACTTTTATAGTTAAACCCTTGTACTATAATCCGGATTACATTTTGATCTCTGAGGTGGAAAAAGGTGATGATTAAAAGAATTGGCCCAATTAATCACTTACCCATTACCCATTTATCCAATTCTTCTACATCCTTTAATCTCTAAATTCAGAACTCATTTCTTTCTCTCCGGCTCAGCTGAACCTATTTGTAACCACCGTCTTCGTGCTAGATTGAAGGGTACGTAGTTGCTTGGCTTCCTTAATAAATTAATGCTGCCATTTATTTTGAGGTAGGTGTCTTGTCCTTCTCCATCAGGCTTATATATGAATGTCCATGGCCATGGGTCACCAGAGGTACTGAATTCTTGGCAAGATATTAGAAGATAGAACAGTTCAATGGTCACAAAATCGCCAGAGAAATCAGATAGAGAGAGTGATATCCAGATGAAAGGAAGAAAAAAAGGGTTTTGAATTTAGAGGTTAAAGGATGAAGATGAATTGGATAAATGGGTAATTGACTCGATAAAATGACATAAAACATTTTTTTATCTTAACCATCACTTTTTTTCAACTCATTTACGTTAAAAAATCATATGAGAACGCCACATCAGCGTTTAACAGAAAAAAAGGATGGAGAATTTAACATAGAAATCATTTTACTCCGTACAAAATGTATAGTGATTAATTTTTTTAGTAAACGAATCAGAATATAATTAGAAATATAGTATAAGAGTTCTATAGTATTTTTATCAAACTTTGATAAATCTTAAATTTATACATTCATTTTGATTTATGTAAGTATTAGAGCATCAGTCGATAATAAGAAATTATTAATCTTTTTTTATATCGTAAAAATTATATTCCTAAATTTTATCTTTTAACTTTGAAGAAAAATTAAAAGTATTTAGAGTTGAGTAATCGATATACTCAATTCAAAAAAATTAAAAAATCAAGCCAATCAATTTTTCTTTTTTAAAAATTGAACTTGAATTGATTTTTTCTTAAAATTTTAAAAAATCGAACCGATCTTTTTCGACTTATTTAACTAATCAACTTAATGAACATTAATATGCAAATGGTAAATTATTGTACAAATTAAACTAAATAACAAAACATCAAATTCTTATAGAAGCAAAACAAAGCAAGCCGGATAATTCATAGATAATTATTTAGTAAACAGATGATAGAATCTGTTAACTCCACAAACTAGATTACAAAATTATTATCCATCTCTTTTATGGATAATTATTTAATATATATGGATTGAAGTTTTTTAACTGCACGAGCGGGATTAAAAAGTAAATAAATGTTTTTAATTGATATTTAATCTTTAGTTTTTACTATGTTTGATGGGAGTATTATTTTTACACGTGTTTTAGTATATGAGTGAGCAATAAATTAATTCATTTGTAATATGCAGTCATTCTCATAACTTATTTTAGCAGAGGGGAAATTTTTTCGCTTATTTTGAAGATGTTTTACTTTTTACAAGAGTTTTTACTCATTTTTTTTTTAATTTCAAGTTTAAAATTGTACTAATTTTTTTTTTTTTTTTTATGTTTAACAATTGTAATACATATGTGATGACTAAGTATTTTCCTCATGTTATTATAGTAATAACCAAACGAGACATAAATGTATAATTATATAATATACAGAAGGCATAAATTGGTTTAGTGTATTCAAAATTTTACTTTCTAAAATAATTTAGGTAAGTTATACCTAAAGGCACTAAACTAGTAGTAAATTTATGTTTTGATTATATAATTTTAAAAAGTTATAAAATAGTCATTAAGTTATTCACAAAATTTCTTTTAAATTACTGAACTATTCAAAAGTTTTATTCAAGTCACTATTTGATAAGTTTTTTTTGTTAAATTGACTAGCGAGCTTCAAGCGACGGTCCGACGATCAGCATGGTGGATCAATACCCATTGGTGAGTAGGAAAACATACCTTAAATCTAAAACGATTAATAGTCACTGTCGAAAATCAGAGGAAAATTGTAATATTTATAATAATTAAAAAATCATTGTGAATAGTCTGTTAGTGATTATGAAGAAGTGATTTTTAGTATATTAATTCACTATCACCAACTCATTGTATTTATTTAATATAAATATATATTGGTCTAAGATTAAAAAAAAAACTGGTAGTGATAATATTTCAACTTAAATATTACACATTTAATGGTGATGAAACTAAGAAAAAGCAGAGGTTGGGAATCCCATTGTATAAAGGTAGTAAGAGGGTGAAGGACTGTCACTGAAGCAAATTGGGTGGATTCATTTGCCCTTTATACAGCAGGAGTGAGAGAAAGAAAGGGATGATGCTGATGAACTGATACAGGGTTAGAAGCAGTCATAACCTGAAACTAAAGGTGAGATCTGTTGAATTGGAAAATGGCAAAATAAGGATGAATTAAGAGGCATTCAAGTTTATGCTCTGGCATGGTTTTAATGCTTAAACCAATATTTTGGTAATAGAGTAAAAGCATGCGTGGGAGAAGCTTAGTATTTGGAATTCATTTGTGGGTTGCCCATTGATTATCTCCTTCTCATGGGAACTTCTTGAACAGTGTAGAATCTTCTGAGTCCAAGCATTTGTACTATGTATGGGTTTTTTTTATTAAAATAGTATTAAAAAAAATGATTGACCAAAGTAGTGTCTCAATCTCATTATTTATCAAAATGACATGTTTAGTTAGGTGGAGGGTTATCAAATAATATTATATTAGTGGAGGGTTATCAAATGACGGCACTCCGAAGTTTTCTGTCACGAAATTTTTTTAAAATTTTTTTATATTAAAAAAATAAAATTATATTAATGAAGGGTTATCAAATGGTTGTATTACAGGGAAAAAATAAAAAAAATATATTATATTAATGGAGGGTTATCAAATGGCTGCATCACAGGGAAAAAATAAAAAATAATATTAGTGCCGTCATTTGATAACCTTCCACCTGACTAAACATACCATTTTGATAAATAATGGGGTTGAAGTGCTATTTTGGTAGATAAATTTTTTTAAAATACTATTTTAGTAAAAAACCCTAGTATGTAGATAAGCGATTGGGCTTTTCCCATATTTGGACATGGAACTCTTCCAGGCTTTAGATGAGTTGCGAAAACTTTAGCAGTACCGAGGATAAAAGGAAAGATGAATTGGATCATGTTTCTCAAATTTGACTCTTCATTCCTCTCCTTCTTCTTCTTCTGATTAATTGGATAGATGCAGCATCTTCCTGTATATTTCAATCTCACTCAACACATTAACCAACATCTCTCACAATTTCATTCCATTTACTCTTCTATTTATCACATCATTTATGTGTGTTTTATTTCCTTAATTCCCTCTTCTCATTTTTTAACTCATCTTTTCTCCACTTTTTAATTATGAAATAATAGCCTTACATTTGGTAGAAATATTAAGGGATGAAATTAAAAATTTATTTTTGAGGACCAAAATTGAATTTTAAAGGGTCAAAGTATAACATTTATCTTTACATACACTTATTATTTTACAATTTAAAAGGATTAAATTAAAAAAATTTCATCTTTGACAAACCGAAATGTGTAAAATAATAAATTGCCATTTTGGGGACCAAGCTGCCTCCCTCCCTCGAAGTATTGTTATTTTTATCTTGTTTTGGTTACATGAGTTAACATTAAACTAATTTTACTTCATAATTTGTAATCATTCATATAACTTGATAATCTTTTTAGTATAATTGACATTTTTATAGTCAAACTTTGATTTCAATTATTTTGTTGAAATTAATAAATCTATTATTTAGAAAATATATTTAAAACTTACTTCATGTAGATTTTTCAGAATACATATTTTTAAGTTTTTATACTTGATAAATACTAAAGAATAAATGTCAGGTTAACACTTTTAATTATTACTAAAAGTTCAAATGTGACACGTTTTATAGGTCGGTGGGAATAACAGTTATTTTAAGCTTCTATGTCAAACAAATCTTTAAGAAAATATAAAAAATAATAATAATAATAACTTAAGCCATTGTATTAAATTTACACCTAATTAGGTCTCTATTGTCGATTAAAATAATCAATTAATTTCTTTCGTTAATAGTTTTCGTCATTGATCCCATTAACTATTAAAATAATTTGATGGACCAACCAAATGGTGACACTTAACAACTTTTAATTTAATCTAAAAAATGATTAAAATTATATTTTCTTTTAAAAATCAGAAAAATCATAAAAATTATAAAAAATAGAAAAACTTATAAAAAAAATTGAAAATTATTAAATATTAAAAAAATGAAAATTCATATAAACTTATAAAAAATATTTTTTCTAAAAATAATAAAAAAACTATTAAATTATTAAAACATTTTTAAAAATTTATAAAAAGGTGTTAAAATTCTATAAAAATCATAAAAAATAAAATATTATAAAAAGTATTAAAAATATTAAAATTGATATAAACTTATAAAAATTATAAAAAAAATCATAAAAACTTAAATTGGATCGAATCAATCAGTTGGATCGATTAGATCGGAATCGACAAGGATGTCGATCATAAGAAAATCATTAGACCAATTGACTTGAGAACTAAATAATTGAATTGGTTTTTTGTATTTTATATTTTATATTTTATTTTACATAATTTAATTTATTAAAAGTCATATTCTTCGTACAGGTTTTTTTTTTTTTTTTTTTTTTCTGTTACTTATTTATTTTTCTCAATCAAACTTGCCATTAATGTTTGAAAGATGAGTTGAGGGCTTTTAGGGAGGATTAGGGTTTTGTGTGGAAAAATAAAGAAATGAGGGATAGTTATAGGCGGGATGGTTGGACAATAAATGTTGGAGTAATATATTTGGCCTAAAAGTCCCAAATTTTGTTAGCTTAATTTTTAACATTAAATCAAATATGTTAATTGAATATTTAACTTCTTTTTCTCATGGCTCGTCATCGAAACCACCACTTAAAGTTGTGACTTTCGCTCAAGAAATAGAAACGAGGAGTGGATAATGGAATATAACAGATATAATTTGGACAATTGCTTAACTTTTGATGCTGAATTATGGGGTATTTTTGACAGATTGACCATCATTCAAGATAGATGATATGTGGGCGTGAATATTCAAATAGATAGCTTGAAGGCGGTCAAAGCCAATCAAGATTTTGTCTTGTCGAATTCGAGCTCTGCCCTCATTAAACGTATTCACCTTCTTTTGGAGAACGTCGGACTTTGGATCATACAACATTCCCATAGAGACTTTAATAAAGTAGCCGACTACTTAGATAAAATAGTTTTTAATACAAGCTTTGGGCTGAAGTTATTTGCGGACATTCCAAGAGAGGTGCTAGTAGTGCTAGTACTTTATTCTACGGGTAATATTGTTCAAAGAATTACTATATAATTAGTTTATTGTTATAAAATAATAATAATGATGTAAAGAATACAAGAATAATATATGAGAATAAAGAGAGAATTTGTATTGTATTCTATATATTTCATACATTTTACAAGTAGCATACTCCACTATATATAAAGGGAGATTGGATTCTTCATATTCTAATACATAAATAGTAAAAAGTAGTTACAAGAATATGAAAGGTTAAGGAAGATGGAAGGTTAAGGAAGATGAAAGGTTAAAAGTCAAGGGAGATGAAAGGTTGAACATCCATTTAATAATATTCATAACACTCCCCATTGGATGTTCATTGTATAAATGATATGCTTCATTAAAAACCTTACTAGGAAAAATCCTGTGGGACAAAAACCTAGTGAAAGAAAAAAGAGTACATAATCCTTTGATACATATTATATCACAACCAAATATATATATATATGTAGTGTGAATTTACTCCCCCTCATGTAAGCATCACTTAAGATCTTTGAGACGACGCAATCCAATGTTGAAAATTAATTTCTCAAATGTAGCAGTAGAGAGTGACTTAGTAAAAAGACCTACCAAATTCTCACTTGATCGAATCTATTGAACATTGATATCTTTATTCTTTTGTAGATCATGAGTGAAGAAAATTTTTGGTGATATATGCTTTGTTCTATCACCCTTAATATATCCTTCCTTAAGTTGTGCAATGCAAGCTGTATTATCTTCATATAAAACTGTTGGAATTTCTTTTTCAGAGCATAAACCGCAATCTTTTCGTATGTGATGAATTACAAACCGTAGTCATACACATTCACAACTAGCCTCATGGATTGCCAAAATCTCAGCATGATTAGAAGAAGTAGCAGTAATTGTTTGTTTCATAGAGCGCCAAGAAATTGCAATACCACCATATGTGAAAACATAACCAGTTTATGATTAAGCATTATGAGGATCAGATAAGTACCCTGCATCTGCAAAACCAATTAATTTTGTTTTGGGTAGGTTAAGGAAAAATAAACTCATATCTCTTGTACCTTGAAGATAACGAAAAACATGCTTAACTCCATTCCAATGTCTTTGGGTTGGACAAAAGCTAAATCTTGCTAATAAGTTGACAACAAATGATATATCAGGTCGTGTATGACTAGCAAGATACATCAATGCACCAATAGTACTCAAATATGGTACTTCGAGACCAAGAAAATCTTCATCATTTTCTCAAGGACGAAAAGGATCTTTATTTACATCAAGTGACCTAACAACCATTAGGGTGCTCAACAGATGTGCGTTATGCATGTAAAATCTTCTTAGCACTTTTTCTATATATGTTGTTTGATGCACAAGGATTTCATTCTTTAGGTGCTCAATTTGTAACCCTAGACAAAATCTTGTCTTTCCAAGGTCTTTCATTTCAAATTCTTTCTTTAAACACTCCATTTTCACTAAAATCTCTTCAGGAGTCCCAATAATATTTAGATCATTAACATACACAACAATTATAACAAATTATGATCCAAATTTCTTTATAAAAATGCATAGGGAAATGGGGTCATTCTTATAGCCTTCCCTTAATAAGTATTCACTAAGGTGGTTATACCACATGCGCCCAGATTATTTCAATCCATAAAAGGATTTGTTTAATTTGATTAAGTAATGTTCTCGAGAACCTGAATTAACTGCTTCTGGCAGATTAAAATCTTCTGGGAGTTTCATGTAAATGTTATTATCAAGTGGGTCATATAAATAGGCTGTAACTACATCCATTAGGTGTAATTCAAGCCCTTCTCTTATTGCAAGACTAATCAAGAACCGAAAAGTCGTTGCATCCACCACAGGAGAATATGTCTTTTCATAATCAATACAAGGTCTTCGTGAAAATCCTTGTGCAGCTAGACGTGCTTTATATCTCACAATTTCTCCCTTTTCATTTCTCTTTCTCACAAAAACTCATTTATATCCCACAGGTTTTACACCTTCAAGTGTACGAACTACATGTTCGTTCAAATACATCTCTTTTTGCAAAAGATTTTAATTCCGTCTCAATTGCTTCCTTTCATTTTGGCCAATCGTCTCTTTGTCTACATTCATCAATTGACATTGGTTCATGATCTATATTGTCATTCAAAATATCTAGTGCTACATTGCATGCAAATATGTCATCGACGTCGATTTGATTTCGGTTCCACTTAATTCTTGACATGACATAATTTGTTGATATCTCATCATTATCAGGTACTTGAGATTTTTCTTGAACTATAGTCATGTCTAAAATCTCTTCTGGAGATCCTTTTAAAGTAATTTCTTCCTCGATTTGACCATCTATTTTTGCTCCTTTTCTTTTTCGAGGATTTTTATCTTTGGAACCGATTGGTCTACCACGCTTTAAACGTGCTTTAGACTCACTAGCAACTAGAGTTTGTCCTTCAGGGACATCAATTTTGATTAGAGCATTTATAGCTGGTATATGTGATTTTGTCACTCTTTTTGGATCAGTAAATGCGTCTGGCAATTGATTTGCTAAACTTTGTAAATGAATTATCCTCTGAACCTCTAATTCACATTGTTGCGTACGAGGATCAAGATGTGACAATGATAATTCATTCCAATCTATTTCTTTTTCCAGTTGTTTATTTTCTCCCCCTAACATTGGGACAATTGACTTATTAAAATGACAATAAGCAAATCGAGTCGTAAATAAATTCCCCGTTGATGGCTCAAGATATTTAATTATTGATGGAGATTCATATCCAACATATATTCCTAACCTCCTTTGAGGACCCATCTTAGAGTGTTGTGGTGGAGCAATCGGAACATATACAACACATCCAAAAATTCTTAGATGGGAAATATTTGGTTCTTGACCAAAAACCATTTGTAACGGGGAGAACTTATGATAACTTATTGGCCTGACTCGAATTAGTGATGCTGCATGTAGTATGACATGTCCCCAAGCAAAAATTGGAAGTTTAGACTTCATAAGTAATGGTCTTGCAATCAATTGAAGACGTTTGATTAATGATTTAGCAAGACCATTTTGTGTATGAACATGTGCTACAGGATGTTCAACACTTATTCCAATAGACATACAAAAATCAGTAAAAACTTGGGAAGTAAATTCACCAGCATTGTCAAGACGAATTGTCTTGATAGGGAAATCTGGAAAATGTGCTCGTAATTTGATCAACTGAGCAAGTAACCTCACAAATGCCATGTTTCGAGTTGATAACAAGGATACATGTGACCATGTAGTCGAAGCATCAAGTAAAACCATAAAATATCTAAATTGTCCACATGGTGGGTGTATTGGTCCACATATATCACCCTGTATCCGTTCTAGAAAAGAGGTAGATTCATAATTTATCTTGGCTAGTGATGGTCGAATGATTAATTTGCCTTGAGAGCAAGCATCACATGAAAAATTATTAGCTTGAAGAATCTGTTGGCTCTTCAATGAATGTTCACATGAATTGTCAATAATTTTTCGCATCATAATTGAACCGGGATGGCCTAACCGGTCATGCCAAATAACAAAATCATCAATAAACTTCTGATTTATTATAGCATGTGTTTCAATTGTACTAATTATTGTGTAGTACAAACTAGAGGAGAATGCAGACAATTTCTCTAAAATGATTTTATTTTCTTGAATTATACTCGTAATTTGGAGATATTCATTACTCCCTTAACTTATTGTCTCAATATGATATCTATTATAGCGAATATCTTTAAAACTCAACAAATTTCTTTAAGACTTAGGTGAGTATAACGCATCATTAATTTGAAACTTTGTTCTTCTAGGCAACAATATATTTGCTCTTTCGGAGCCTTGTATGATTTTTGTACTACTAGATATAGTACTCACACTAGCTTTTTGCATTGTCAAATGAGAAAAATATTTTTTATTCTTAAGAATAGTACGAGTAGTTGCGTTGTCTGCTAAGCATAAGTCTTCACCATTTATCGCTAATTGAATTTAAGAGGTATTCATATTCTTGATCCAAACTAACGAAAAATGCAAGACTCTTGGATTAATGTAAGCGCTCGTGTTGATAACGTGTTATAAAATAATAATAATGATGTAAAGAACACAAGAATAATAGATGAAAATAAGGAGAGAATTTGTATTGTATTCTATATATTTCATACATTTTACAAGTAGCATACTCCACTATATATATAGAGATATTGGACTCTTCATATTCTAATACATAAATAGTAAAAAGTAATTACAAGAATATAAAAGGTTAAGGAAGATGAAATGTTCAAGGTCAAGGGATGTTAAGAAAGATGAAAGGTTAAAAATCAAGGAAGATAAAAGGTTAAACATCCATTTAATAATATTCATAACATTTATTAGTTTCATTTTTATCTACCGAAGGACAAAAGTGATGACTTTCGCTTTTCTAGCAAAGGGTCACATGTCATAATTTAATTCTTTTTTTAATTTTTTGAAAACTTTGATTTTTAAATAATTTAAAAGTCTACATAATTTTGTAATAATTTTTTATATTTATAAAAGAACTCATGTGGTGGTTTATAATAGAAAATTTAATATTCACGTACTATATCTACTAATATTAGGGGTGAGCAAAATTCGATTCGAATTGAAAAATTCGAAAAATTTTTCGAATTTCGAATTATTCGAATCGAGTTATTTGAGTTAAACGAATCGAGTTAAATTTTTTTTTCGAATTTCAAGTTCGAATCGAGTTTAATTTTCGAATTCGAATTATTCGAATAATTCGAATAAACCGAATAAAACTATATTATTTTTAATTTTAAATTTATATTACCCAAACCCAATACTCAGACCCAATTTACTATATCCATTTTTCCTCAAAACTCAAACCATTTATCTTACCCAATTTTTTCCCCTAATATTTAAAACTCATCAACAAACTAAACCCAAATATTTTTAAACCAAAATATAATTTTATTATTCAAAACCACTCATAAACTAAACCCAAATATAATTTTATTCCTAAATAACACTCATAAACAACTCCTTTTCGTGTCTAAATTTATTGTTCCTTTTTGTTTATTATTATTATGATTAGATGTACTTATTTAGTTTTTATTTGGAAAAAAAAATTAAAGATATTAACTTTGTAAATCCAAAATTTATTTTTTCTTTCTAAAAAAAAATCCTAAATTAAAACACTCAAAAGAAGAAGCTTAAGCTATTCTACGATGGTTTTGTGTTATTACTATTCGTTTATTTGACTTTTGTTGTGTTGTTTTTTTTTCGTTTGGAATGGTGTTGCCGTGTAAGTTTTTACTGTATTTTGAACTTTTGCTTATGTTTTTTTATAATCTTGTTGTGTTATTGTTATTACTTGGATTTATGTTGTTTACTTGAACTTTTGCTTATTTTTTTTATTATAATCTTGTTGTGTTGTCATTGTTTACTTGGATTTCTTCACTTATTTATTTCAATTTTTCGTTGTATAATCATGTTTAAAAACTTTAAATAAAAATATTTTTTAAGAAAATTACATAAAATTAAACAACACCAAATTAATTTTCTTAATTTAACTCGAATAAATATATTCGATTCGATTCGAATTCTATCTCACTCGACTCGATTCGTAAAAATTTCAAATCGAGTTAGGATGATGAAATAGGATTCGAAAACTCGTAACTCGAAAATTTTTCATTCGATTCGATCGAATGCTCATCCCTAACTAATACCATGGAATTAAAAAACTATTGTAAATTACGTAAATAAATTTAAAGTCTACATGATTTCGTAATTAATAGATGCATGAAAATTAAATTAAGGAAAATGTAATGTTTACATAAATTAAAGGAAATGAGAATATTATATTTGCTGAATTTACACTTCTAATTAACGTGGAATTGATGATACATGAAAATGAAATTAAGGGAACACTCGAATCATGTGCACGTGGAGCAGGCAGCGCATGCTGCGGAAGAAAATAACAATATTGTTGAAGAGAAGGGGCATGAATGCAAACAAAGAAAGTTGGATGACTTTTTTGGTACAAATATCAAATTGGAGTGCCAAGTAAGAGGATGATGATGGCAAGGCACGCACAAACAAACAATTGGAGTGGCATACGATGAATTGATAAGGGTGGTTGCAAGTAAAAACCATGATTTTGCTTATTAAATCTTGATTCGATTAGTATGGATGTTGCTGTTAATGTAAGAAGACGTTGGTTCAAGTGTGTTGAAGCGTATTATCCTCTAATTTTATATGAAAAAAAAATATTTTAACTATTCATTCAATTTTTTACTTTTTTAGTTTTTAAACTTATATTTTTTTGTCAAATCAACCTTAAAATAAATGAAAAAAATTAACATTTTTAACTTTCTTGACGTGATATACATGTGGATCACACGTTAGTATTTAATTAATTTTTTAAAATTTAAATGAATAACTAATATGACTATTTAAAATTAAATGATTAAATTATAAAGTTATTTGAAAGCATAAAATATAGAATGCGAATATCAACATGAATTAAGTGGGGATGGTTGGGTTAAATTGTAATTGGGATTAATGTCTTTGGGTTGACTTTAGTTAGGTCACACTGTAGTCGCAATTTCAGGACAAAGCTCCATACATTTAAGGAGTTCAAGTTTGATGTGCTAACGGAAAAAAAAAAAAAAAACATAGATAAATTCCAGACAAACATTTTAGAAAAACAATCAACAACTAAAAAAAAAAAAATCATGATGTGATTGAAAAATTAAATAAAATATATCTATTATAAATTTATGAAAAATTAATTGAAATGATAAAATTAAATATTTTGAGTTTTTCATGATAAAAATATAGGTGTCATAAAATAATTGATATAAAATATTTCAGAAATGAGATAAAAGTGGATTATTATTACACTTGTTTTCCAATATTTAAACAAATTTACAATCTCAATCTCAATGTCTCAAAAAAATCTAAAATGTAGAAAAAAGAGAAGGGAAAAACAAATCCAACCCTAAAATTCCGCTCTTTCTTTTTTCTTTTTTTTTTTTACCTCACACGATACCGCTTTTCTTTTCTTTTTGTCCTGTTTTCCATTTCTCACTCCTTTTGCTCTCGTGTTTGTTTCCCGAGAAAAAAGTGAATAAAAATAAACCGAAAAAGAGAAAGAGGAAAAAGAGGAGAAGGATTGGGATCTCAACAACTGTCACTCTAACCTCAAAACTGTTGTACTCCAATTTTCTTTTTAATTTCCCGGGAATCAAAGGGACAGTTATTGTTTCCGTCCGTTTTAATTTGATTATCCGTTTCAAGCAGCTTTAATTTTGATGGGAAATTGGTTATAAATCTAAAAGGTGAATTTCTGTTGAAATAATAGAGGAGATGACCAAAGAACACCCGCCTGAGCCACTCGATTTCTTCATTTGGACTGTTGAGGTATTTCTTTCTCTTTTGTTTGTTTTTACTTTTTTATTTTAATTGGATCTTGTTCCTGTGAAGTTTAGATCTTTAGTTTTACTTTTCGTGAGATGTAGTATTGCTACTTAATTGTGGAATTCTGCTAATTATGTTGTAAATTGTTCGTCAAAACTTATTATTGATTGTAAGATATTGGGTTAGAGTGAATTGACTTGACCAAAAAGGTGATCACTTTTTGTTGCCTATCTTGACTAATGAAAGTTTTATTTTGCTTTCTTTGCTATCAATTTGGTATATATTCCCATCTCTCTTTCTTTATCTATTTCCAGGTATAGATATAAAGCATTTGTTTGATGAACCCATTTTGTGTTGGCTCTAATTTAGGTGATTTAGAGTCTGCTCTCTTGCTTATACATGGCTTAGTAGCATTCCATCTAAAATGTTTGTTTAAGGTTGTCATTTTCACCCTCTTTCTGTTGGGGTGTTTGGAATGAGTAGTTCAGTTATGGGGTTAGACATATTGGTACCTTTTTCTGGTGATTCCAGTTGCTTTTTCTTGTTACTGTATCATGGTTTCACGAATTTACGATAGCTCGAACTTCTCTGCAATATTTTTGTCTCGGTCAGAACTTTCATTTACGTTGTTGAGCATTCCTATTGAAAGTTGGTGACGTTGTTTGTGTCGATAAGTGAAATATCTAGATTTATGGCTGCCCAACCATAACTACAATATGAGTAGCTCGGTCTAGGTGACTGCAGATATTGTCTGGTAAATATGCAAACAATCTCTCTCTTCATTATCATTATCATTCCTTTCTGATAACAGAAACTGATAGTAATGACTCTGATAACGGAAATTGTGCAACAAGGTAATTTGTGCATAACTTGAGCCATTACTAGTGAAAAAGTTGCTGCAAAAGGTGGTTTACTTTATGATGTTAAGTAAAACAACAGGTTTTGAATTTGAAGCAGTTGGTGAAGCTCTTGGAACATGTTTTTGTTTTTTGATCTTCAACGTGAAAGCTTTTGGCATGGACATTTGATTTGATAACATACTTTTCCACTTTTATCTTTTTGTTCTGGTAGGATGTTGGAATGTGGTTGGAAGAGATAAATCTTGGTAGCTACCGTCAGATTTTCAAAGAAAATGGTGTCAATGGAGAATACTTGGAAGGCATGTCTATGTTCACAACTGAACAGATTCTTCGATTTATAAGGCGGTGTCATATGAAATGGGGAGACTTCATCACACTTTGTAAGGAACTCAGACGAATAAAAGGTCTCTCCCTTGTGCGCTTTCTCTCTCTCTGTATCTATATATACGCGTGGATGCACACCCACACACAAAGCTTTTGCCTCTCTAGATTTGGAAGTGACTTCAATCTTTAGATTTGCTTGATTATTCCTTATTCTTGTGCTAAGAGACATATTTCTATTATTAGTATTTCTCTGATTGAACCGTATTTTAAAACATGGGCACTTCTCTCTGCTGCATGCATTATCACCAATGAAGCATAAACATTTCACCCATTTTCTTCAAACAACTTCCTTTGGTATCCAAGTTTTCTGGGAGCAGTGCCTTCTATGCATGAATTGGTAAATAGGAATATTGATTGGTTGAGATTTGGTGATGCTTTTTTGCATGATAGGTAGGCTATCCTCTATTGTTTGCAGTATATTTATAATGGTGTAATGGTATTTGGATTGTTATTCTAGAAAACAATATCTTTCATGAACAGCATGGATTTATTCTCTCTTTGTTGTCTGGTGAAACAAGAGTAAGTCATTCTTAGAAGTAGATATGCTTCTTTGTGATTGATATATTGAAAATGTATCCTTCAGTGGCTTGCCTAAAAGGAGAGCAAAAAGTTCGCAGGCCATGGTGGGCGCCTTCTTGCCTTTCAATATTCTTTGTTAAGGTAGCAAAGCGCAACAGACAGTCACGTGTTGTTTCCTTGAAGCTGGAACCATGATGCAAAATATGCTTTTTTATCTACGTATATGTTGTTTTTCTTCTTGTTGAGGGAGCAAAAAGTAGGGGGAAAACTGAACTTTTTGTCGTAAAATCTGTTAAGGTGTTGTTGATAGTTCTTCCTTCAAGAACTCTTTTACGTATACGAGCCTTTCCTTTTGATATACATATATGGTATATGTTGATTATTATAGTTGTATCATGCATCTTGTTCTTTGAAACAGAGTTCCATTTATGTTCATATCAAGGAAATGGTGATAATTCGGTTTGTTTCTTGTTTTTCTTGAAGAAATTCAGTCTCGGGCATTTCCCATTTCTGAAAGTGTTGCACGTGTGTGTATATATATATAAATATATGGTAGTTGGGGAGGTATATTTATTTGTATGGTTGATATGAAGCGTGGTTTGGGTGGGTAAGGTATAGCTGCTGACTTGAGTAACTCTTTTGTGGTCTTTTTAATTCCGTTTGTGGAGTAAAAATCTTCGCTGATGAACCCGTAGGTTATCCTTGGTTTAATATGTTAGAAAACAATACTGATTACAGTTTATTTCATTACAATTCTTTTCTATTACAATCTTATTCAATTTCAATGAACCAAACGTGCCATAAGTGAATTCTTCAGTTTTAAAAGATTATCAAGAAAGAAAAATAAATCTTAAGTTTAAAGAAAGGATGAATCTGATGCTCGACGAAGTGAATATAAATAAGTCGAGCTTTATTGTACTAAAAAAATATCCTTAACAACAAAAAACCTGCAATGCTGCGAGTAATGGGATTTTATTCCCGCGTGGACAACAGATGGGAGTTTCTATAATATTTGGCTCTCTTTTCTGATAATTGAATTTGAATGCATGATGGTCCCACGCATTACCATTATTGATTGATTAAAACTAGCCTAAGCTTTTAACTATTCATGCTTCCACAATCAAAACCGGCCTGATTTGATATGTTATCGGCTAACCTCTAACGACAAACTTCATTATTTTCTTATAATTGCTGGTGGTTATCAACATCTGTTGATGCCTTTTTTTCTTTTCCCCTTCTTTCACGTGTTCCCAGACAACAGTTCAATCCAAGAAAGAAAAATGGTTAAAAACCTCGGCAAATCTACGCCCTATTGGCTGTTGAAAAATAGGATCCCTCCCTTTTTGACTAACAAGATATTGACTAAATAACAAAGTTGGCGCACTGAGAAACTTGGTGGTTCAGATTCTAATCCCACCTTCTCCAGAATCAATATAATTTTAACGTTTAGTTAGAGCTAACAATCGATAATCAAACAAGCGAAAGTGATAGATAAAGGGCCAACCCTTACAAGACGCAAAACAAAAATACAAGCGCTTTTGGACAGGGCGGTGTTGTGCAACACAAGATTCTGAAATGTCAAAAGGACAAATGACACAGAAACAAAGTAGATGGTTCAGTTGGCTTCCGAACCTTACCTTTCTGTAGGTCCCCTCCCCCAAAACCCCAATCCCATGACAAGCATTTGCCCAAAGTGAGACTTGAAAAGCACCACCACCACCTCTTATATTTTGGTAGCAAAAACAAAGCTTGATTTAAGAGCCCAAGTTGATGATGTCCTTACGTCGTTTAGTTATTGATTCCCCAGCAATTAGCTGGCAATGACACTTTGTGCTGGCCTTTACCACTATTCACACTAGCATTTCATCTAATAGGAACTTGACACAAAACACCTAATTAATGACCTTCAATTTATGTAATAATCCATTTCCAAGCCGGATCCATGGCTTAAGCATACCACTGAACGAACAGCAAAGCTCATTAAGAAAAATTCAAATGGCAATTTAGCTGTAAATACACCATCTAAAGCTCACATGCAGTAGACTTGCATAAATCAAATAGGTAGGTTACAACTTGCAACTTTTATGATCATAACAACAAAGCGGCAATAACTTCTTCACCTCTAAAAGCTAGATCCTGCCTTAGTGAAACTGTTCAATGCCTAGACTTTTGAATCGGTTTCTTCAATTCGTTGCCAGGTAATCAAGAAAACTTCTAGCATGCAACCTCACGGAAAAAAAAACAAACAAGGAATAGATGCTGCAATAACTCACCGGTCTGCTACAATCGTGAAATGCGTATAGATGTGATGTTGTACCTTCTGAGTGGAAACAACAAATGAGTATTCCATTTTGAAATATCACGGAGGTTGTATCACTCTTATAATTTACTCTCTACAGGACTGACAATGCAGTCTCATCATCTGAACCAGTCCAATTTGGAAAAGGAGCAATCGGTCACATGGGATAGTGCCCCAAACAAAGCCATGATCCCACATAGACTATTTTACCTCTAGTCTTTGTGATTCTGCACAATATTGACCTTGCAATTCAATGGAAAATAAGAGAAATGCTTAAGGAAGAACACTTACAAATTACAGCAATCAAGAAAATCAGAAGCCACTGCTGGAAGAGATGCTGTCTGATTTAGCAGTTCCTGTGGAACCATTACTAGTTTTACTAATGACCCCCTTCCCAAAATATTCAGCAATCACGGAAAATCCATCCTTTGAGCTCCTGACTTGTTGGAAGAATTGATCTTGATCTTTTGAATTCTGTTCCAGGCTTCTTTTCATTTCCATTACAGATCTGTACTCTGGAGCACACTCAGGGCATTCCTTTTCATTATCACCAAGGCAACGCTGATGAAATGAGTGCATACACATGAAGTGCACAGCAGGTAGGTCAAGGGTAAAAGTGCAAGCAGTGCACTTGCTCAGCTGAAATATCCTGGCATTTGTCCTAAGGTCCTGAATTTCTTTTCTCATTGCCATTGTGTCTTCCTGTGCAATCCAAAGACTCATTGAATTAAAAAAACTGTGCTCAAAAAACATAATTTTGTAGGACTATGATGGCAAATTTTATGGGAAAAAAATCCATATTTCATCAAAGCTGAAACAATTGAGAAAACAAATGGATTTTATCAAAAAGGGCAGTAAATTTTACCTATTGCATTATTGCAGCTTTGAATTATAATTAATTAATTAATCTTCTTTTGTCTCACATGCTCAGAAATTGTCATTTTAATCTCTTAACAATACTATAATATTTTTTCTACACTCTGGTGCTGGTTATATTATGGAATGTTTTTTGGTGAAACTCTCCAGTAACATAATTGGGAAACTATATGCGCAGCCATTACAACCTGGTTAGGTGATCAAAAGACCAGTAATACACATTGCAAGATAAAAAAAATCATTAGAATAACAAAGTACCGACCTGATACTTCTCTATTGCTCGTCTGTCCTCTTCAATCAGCTTTGACTCTTGTTCAAGTTTTCGGGCAATGTAATCCTTAATAACAGATAATGTGAGACATGGGTTCCTGGAAAGTGTCTGAAGAACAATAATGGGAGGCAAGATGTCATCCCTCTCAATATATGTCAACACTTCTTTCACTTCTTTAGAGCAATCTTCCCCAAGTTCACCAAAATATTTCAGAAGATCTGCCCATAGAGTAGGGTCCCCTCCTTTACCAGAATCCCCTAGCCTTTTGCAACATGCAATCAATCCCTCATGGTCATGGACTTGCATGTAGCAAGCAATCACTTCTTTAAAAAGTTTCATTTTCTCATAGAGATACAATAAGCCTTCTTTAAATGCATTCATCTCGCATAGGATGATAGCAAGATCAACATCATAAAGTGGATGTTCCAGGTCAGCTGGCCATGCACTCTTAAGCAAATGTAGCCCCTTTTCACGTCTTTCCAGCATGTCCCTTTCTATAGATGAATTCTTACCATCAACTGCTAGCTTCCCGTTGGATGCTGTTCTTGCTTTAATATTAAAATCCATTCCATTGTTAGCTTGGGAGATTGATGGGAAGTTCAAATCAATGGACAGGTACAACTCCAAGAGTGTGTTATGAATCTCTACTTGAGCAGGAGAATCTTTTACCTTGTCAGCATATTTTTCAAGGAAATCCATAAGAGATTGTGGATGATGGATGAAAATGTTGAGGAAATCAACAGGAGATGGTAACATAGATAAGTAACCACCATTTGAAGTTACACGTTTAGCCAACTCTATATCCTCAGTGCACAGCCTCATAAGTATATTAATTGTCTCTGCCGGTTTGTGCTCTATGAGAATCTTCCCATATTCCTTCACTGTCACCCCAGCTTGACTTGGTTCAAGGCTAGAAATATATTGCAAGGCTTCATCACATCTGCCAAGGTCTTCAAGCAAAATCTTTAAGTACCATTCATGGCGACCTGCCTTCTTAGCAACATACATGGCATGTTCATGGTAATTTGCTGCTCGGCAAACCCTGATAGCAGTCTCCACATCGAATTTATGTTCCCCAACACCATCCTCACTCTTAATGAACACATTCAACTTTTCAACATCTTTCAATTTAGTATAGCAGTTTAACAGAAGGGTGGTGTGATCTTTAGAGGCAAGCCCCTTCTCATGTAAATTTTCCAAGTAATTTGTAAGGTTGTAGATTCTTTGTGCATCCAGAAACTTTTGTATTACATATGAAGGTTCAAGGTGACCAATGGTGTGGATATACTGTGCCATAGCCTCATCATAGTCTTGCTTGCTATAAAGATGATCACCGTACTTCCTCAGTACTTCAGCAGTTGCAGAAGCATCAGCTTGCTGTGTTTGAACCAGGTTGATAGCTACAGTGTAAAGGTTCTTCTTGAAGAGCATATCTAACTTGCTTTCCATATCCTTCTCACCAATACATAAAGCTGATTTGTCAGTCATTATAAGTATTATGTTGCCCCATTCACAAAGCATGTGGGAAACTTCTTTAACAACTAGGCTGTGTGCTATTAACCGGTTCTTCAGGTCATAAATATTGAAGGTATTCTTCCCATTTCTTTGATCAGAAATAACACATAATAAATATCCACGATACCACCCTAAGAACTTCTTCTCTCCTTCAAAAGCCCAACAGGGACCACGCCCATCTACTTCATAAAAATACACAGCCTCAGGTCGACCAATTATCAACTCCTAATGACAAAACAACAGAGAAACAACTATCTTCTTAGATAAATATATATGGTTATTAGGCCACGTTAAAGAAAAGTAAAGGGCACAAAAATGCATACCGAGCGGTCACTCATTGCAACACTATTGACATTGCATCCGATCTGATCTAATAATTGCCGCCTAGGAGGTTGGTTCTGCATGCTGAACAAATTCACAGAATTTGGAGTTACAGCAAATAGTAGGAGAGCTTGACCATCCAGTCTAAAACCTAGTCCAGTAACTGATGAATTCCCTTCACCAGATGAGCTATCGACCTGGAGCTTGAATCGGGTTATTCTTTCACGTGCGATATCTCCCTTGATACAGTAAATGCAACCGTTGTCTAACCCAATAGCTATAAGTAATATCGGCGGAGCTTCCTCCAAGACTAGAAATGATGTGATCTGCAATGTGTAAGGACTCCATTAAGAGTTTAGAAATACACCAAACTCTATTCTCAGGTATTCCACAAGTTGGTTTAGTCTTTTATTACTAGAGGTTATTTTCATATAAAAGAAATAAAATAATAAAAATGACAAAAACTAATGAAGCCATGATTGTTAGACAAAAAGTTTTTTTTTTTCTGACATTCATGCCAAAAAAATCGTTGGCTTTTCTCTGCAAACTGTTTATGCATATAATTGCTTCTGAAAGTAGAAAGAATAGCAGAAGTTACAGCTTTGATATTTTTTTACAACGAAATTGACTTTAAAGAGAGCAAATTTGCAATAATATGAAATAAACAGCTAACTCTAAACACGTTTTAAGAAAAAATAAAAGAGAGAAAGGAAGAAGAAAACCTTAGATTGAGGGAATTGATTGGTGAAAATACGCAAAATTCCAATACAATCAGGACTAGTGGTACTCGATCCTTCCGGCTGCATTTTATCAAGATCGAATACCTTCAAGCACATCCCTGATTGCTGAGGTGATATTTGTTCATCTTCTCCAATACTCACCAAGAAATTCCGTTGCTAATTAAAGTCATCAATCAATAAAAAAAACGCTCGATCAATTAAAGTTATTGTTAATTATTATTAAAACATAAAGTTGAATCGCAAAGATTTGAGAATCATATTTTACCTTGAGCATTTGGAGGAAGAGAGCGGAGGAAGAATGAGCTTGGAAGCCGAAATTGAAGTTAAGACCGCGATCCAGGAGGCTTACAGTGCCGTCATCGCAGCCGATCACGAGCTTTCCTCTTCCGCTGGAAGCACACTCGATTTTTCCACTGATTTCCTCCGGGATTTTGCATTTGCCTCCTCCCAATTTCTCCTCGAAGAACTCGAATTTCCTCCACTGATACATATCCCCTTCTCGACGATGGATCGTATTCCGAATCACAGTCCGACGAGAAAACCCCTAACTAGTTAGTTTCCTTCCTTCTAGCCTTTTCCTTCCGTGGAAATTTGCTATTCCCAGTACCCGTAGTTCCAGAAGAGAAAGGAAGAAAAAGGTTTCAGTCATAGTGTCCCTTTGGGTTTCTTTCATGTGTTTTTTTGAGCCGAATGCTTTGAACCCTAACCTAACTGGATCATCCAGATTTTGGGCCTTCAAATTTAACCTATTTATTTCTAGAAGATAATCTAAAAGGCTGGCTTAATGCTTTGTTTGGAACCGTGATCCTTTTCCTATTTCAGTGCCTACATATTTTCTCCCTTCCTTTCCTGCTTAATTTCCTCATTCCCTTTTTTAAGTCTCTTCACATTTTAAAATCTACCATGTCTCACTTCTAATCATTTACAATGTGACATATTAATTTCAAAATATTCAAATTGAAAATATTATAAAAAATAATTTTAAAAAGTTGAATATTTTAGAAGATACTTTGTTGATTTTGACCGAGTGTGATAAGTTATTCACCACCATTTACTTTCATATTTTTAAAGTTTTAAGAATTTTTTAATAGAAATTATATGTATTTGCAAATTTCTTTTAAAAATTATAACCATTTTTCTGGATTTTATATATTTTTTCAATTTTTAGAATTTATATTTTTTATTTAAACTTTTTTTGATATATTGTTTTAATTTTTTTTATTTTTTTTATATATTTTGGTTGTTTTGCAAAAAAAAAAAAATTAAAAACTATTATAATTTTTCTAGACTATATATTTTTGAAAATTTTGAGGACTTTTATAACTTTCTAAAGTTTAACTAATTTTTTCTGGCCTAAAAAAAAAGTTTAACTAATTTTTTTCATTTTGTATATTTTATATATTGTTTTGAGTATTTAAATTTTGCATTTATATATTTTAGAATTTTCTAACAAGTTTTTTTTTTTTTTTTTTTGAAAATTTCAATTATTTTCATGATATATATAGTGTTTCTCATATTTTTTTTTAAATTATATAATTTATATCATATTTAAAAATGCCAATCTTTTATTAAAAAAATGCCAATCTTATTTTTATTTAGAATATGCGATAAAATAAATTTTAAGTATCAAATAGAAAAAGAGTTAAATATCAAAATAGAAAAAAAAAAACTAAAATAAAATAAAATAGGTGTATGAATATTGAATACTAGATATAAATAATCTACACTAAAATATGCATAATCCTAATTCTCTTAAAACAGATATTGCATTGATTGAATACACATGTTGTGGAAAAAAATGTTATTTGATATGTTGAATTTATAATTTATACTGTTTCATCTTTTTATATACTCAGTGTTATATATGATATCAACATAGGCTAGATCGAAAATTCATATAAAAGGAGATAGTTTTTTTATTCAGAAAATTGAACGAAAGTCCCTCCTAAATAAAATATTTCAAGTTACTTAAGTTACAAGTATAAATATTTCGAGTCGAATCTTAAATCAAAATATTATATATTTTTTATAATTGTATAATACAAATTATATGACATCATCATATATATTTTAAAGTAAGGGAATCCATCATATTAAACTAACTATTTTATGCACTAATAGTACAATAAAAATATTCGGGTATATCTTCTTTGTTTATTTCGTAATTATATTATACATTACTATTGAAATAAAATAAATTTATGATGGTGTCATATAACTAGTATTTTTTATAATTATATTTTTTTATATAATTAAGATATATGGTCGCATTATAATTTCACTTGTGAAAAAATAAAGAAGGCAATGTAGTGCGTGTCGAGTAAGTTGCCAGAAAAAATAAAAAAATGATACTTGAGTCCCAATCTTATATAAAATCATTTAGAGTTGGAAAATAAATTAATGCAAATAAAAATTTTTACAATTTTTTTCTAGTAATCAAAATAAATTTATATATTAATGGAAATGTCCACTTCAATCATCACAGCGGCAGACGATTTACTTATCATATTTAAATGTTGACAATTTTTAAAATAATATATTTTATTTATGTTTGATGGTGATATTTTTTAGATAATCAAATTTATTAATGAAATCGATCATTTGAAAAAACACATCTTTTGGATCGAAATAGAATCTTATATACCAAATCCTTTGCTTTGTGGAGATAGGATTGGGAGAATTGACATTGGTTTTTATTAGTATATCGTATTTAGTTTTTTTTTAATTGTTGTTTAATATAGATTTAGATTATAATTGATATCTAAGTATGTTAACAAATATTGAAATCTTCTATATATTATGAGACTTGTATAAGTTTATGATGAGCTTATAAAGAAACGTTTTTGTGAGGGTGCAATAGAAATACTAAAATAGTTCATTGTGTGGTTTTATAACTTGAGTTCTCAATGAGAGAATTTCGAGGTGAGAAATCTAGTCAATTGATACAGGAGTGAAGTTGTTATATTTGTGTGTGATAGGATTAATGTCTCTTGTTTAGCATATTAACAACCAGTTCGAGTCAACAAAACAAACTATTACGAAAATTTACAAAAATCTAAAGGTGTGTTTGTTTCACGGAAAATGACTTTCAAGTTTTTTTTTTTTTTTTTTTTTTGCATTTTCCTATTCTTATTTCATGGAAAACATATTGGTCAATGAAAAATGACTTATAAATCAATAAAAAACAAGTCATTTTTTTTGTAAATTAACTACCTTTTTAAAAAGTACAATTTATTTTTCGGAAAAAAGTTCATTTATGAATAATTTTATTTTTATATAAAAAAAAACTTGAATCAATAATACAATAAATATAATTAATTCTTTAATATTATAATTTTATTTTAATAATAAATTTCAATTGTCAAAAATAAATTCTACTATAATACTAAAAAACTTTTAGAAAATAATTTCAATAAATTTAATAAAAAAAAAAATATTTTACACGTAATTATTCAAACATAAAAAACATATCTATTTAAAAAAAAAACAAATTTGTAGAAAGTCCCAAAATGAAATGTTTGATATAGGTGTGGTTGTTGCCACTTGGGTCAGATGATGTTGTTGCATTGAATACCTTGATATTGTACAAGTGTATGAAAATGTTGTACCAATGGTTGATAAGGTTAACAATGAATTACAGTTATAATTAAGGTTATCCAAATAATACACCTTTAGATGATTATAATTACGGTCAAGTATATGAACAAACAGATATTATCATGTAATTATATTAATATATTATAAAAAAGAATTACGGTCAAGTATTATAAAATACAATAAATTAATAATAAAACATATTTAAACTTAAATCTAAATAAATACAATAAATTAATAATAAAATATATTCAAACTTAAATTTAAATAGGATTTACACGTAATAAAATTTAAATAAAAATAATTTTTAATACAATCTACGTGATTTATATAATATAAAACGCAAATCGAAATCATAAAAATTTCAACTGATGTGATGATTGAAAGCGAAATATGAAATATTGAATCTTTTAAAAGTGATGCGAAGATCATGTGAAAGCAAGGGAGGCCACAAATTTGATATATATAAATATAACATAGAGACAGGGAGATGGATGGTTCCATATTTTCTGGGTTTCTCACTCTACAACATGTGAACATGGTTAAGAAGTGGAAACGGAAAGGGACATGACATTCCCTGGTTTGTATTTTGGTTTGTATTATAGCTTTGATTTTTCAAAACCAATTTGAGTGTAAAATTATTAAATTTTCTCATTTATATATGCAATTTAAATTTTAAAAATAATTTATATTTCATATATTATAATATTAACAATAAATTATCATAAATTAATATGTTATATATATATATTAAACTATAACTTAAATTGTATATTTATTAATATCAAAACAATAATATGGCATCATGGTCATAATAATAAACACGTGAAAATAAATATATTTTACATTTAAATCGATTACAATTTTTATAGTAAGTTAAGTTTAAAAATTTCTTATATAATGTATTAACGAATTTAAATATATATATATATATATATTCTATTTTAGAACATCAAGATTAAAATAAATATTTTATTTTTTAAGATGTATTTTGAAAGTTATTTAATAATTGAATTTGAGTATAATTGCTTGTAATTACATAATGAGGGTATGTTTGGATAACCATTGTAATTGCTTGTAACTTTGCAATTAATTACAAATTGTACTGACAAATACAACATATTAAATTATGATGTAATTACATTTTGTCAGTCAAACACGTTTAAAAAATTATAATTATTTATAATTACAAGAGAGTGAAATTATTATCCTAATAATTATATTTTCATTTAATTACTCAGTGTTGTCCAAACTAATCAATTAAAAACACTTTTAACAATAACTAGAAATTCAATCATACGCGTATGCGTTTGGAAATCACCGATTTAGAACACATATGTGTTGAAGCCCAAATTTGGTTGGACTAGTTGGAAATTGAATTTAAGTTTATTTTAAATTTAAATTTATTTGAAATTTAAATTTATTATAAAATTAAATTTATAAAAGTCCGATTACAAAAAAATCCAAAACAAATGGCCCAGTTACAGATGGCCCAAATACAAATGGTCCAATTATAAAGTGCCCGAAAGCCCAAACTACAGTGCTGCTGATGTTGCCTCCCCTTCAGCCAACCAGGAGCGGCCACGTCATCAGCAACTGGTCATCATCTTCAACCCCAACTTGCACTGTCACCGACTGCTACCGCCACTGTCGAACCTGCAAGATGAGAAAGCAGATTAGATATACATTTAGTTGCATAAAACAAAAGAGAATGATTGTAAAACAGATTATAAAAGCCAAATGAATGATCATTTGGGGGGGTTGGATTTTGAGTATTAAGAAATTAGCATACAGTATGTACTAATATTCCCAGAGTTTAATTCAAAGCAAGGTTATTTGAATAGGCACAAAGGCAACAGAAGGCAAATCAGATCACAACACTTCAGCATTAAAGCATCCAGGTATACTCAGTAAATATTTATCATCATTTAAAGCCTTTTCAGTTTCGATGCATGCATTCAATACCCACTACTGTTACTCATACCTTTTTACTTTTTCAAAACGTTTCAATAACCTTCGTTAATATTAATAACTGTTTTAATGTTAATAATAATATTAATGACCCCATTAATATTAAATAAATTTTTCTTAAAAATCATTAATAGTAATAAATATTTTAATAATTATTATTATTAATTAATAATTAATAAAAAAGAGAACGTGAAGAGTCGAAAGACTTATCTTCGGTCGACCGCTGTCCCTAGCTGCCGACGCCGGAAATCGAGCCCCAGTCGAACGTCGCCTACACCCCGTCGTGCTCGAACCTGCAAAAAAAACAGAGGAACATTAGGAATCAAAAACGGATTTAAAATATGAACGGTTTTAAAAAAAATCGACAAATCTGGAGATTTTAAAAAAAAGGGAGAACGATCTTTTTCTTTTTTCGTCGAAAAAAGACCGAACCCTTTTGGATCTAGGCTAGATCGGGTTCGATCTAGACCTAGACCCCTTTTTAAAAAAAAAAAAGATGAAAAGAGAAAGATTGAAACTTTTCTTACCAAGAACTACGGCGCGTGAACGACGAAACCCAGCGAACGGAGAGCGATGCAGGCCATCGGGGTACCCGGTGACCGCGCGTGGCTGTGGGTGAAGCGCGTGTGATGGGGTCGACGACCGCGCATGACTGGTGAAGGCAGCGGTGCGCACACCGGAGAACCCAAGCGACGACTCGCGAGGGCCACGCGAGGGGATCGATGACGCGCGTAGGGCCCCACGCGACGGATAGCGACAGGTTTGGCCTGCCGGAGTTTGGCCGACCACAGATGGCTGTTGAGAGAAAATGGGGAGAGGCTTTGCCCTTTTTTTTTTTTTTTAAACCGAAAAAATGAAGAAGAGACTCAGCTTTGCAAAGGCCTTGCCGTTTTGGCAGAAGTATTTCGGGCAGAACGGCGTAGTTTTGTTGAAGTATCCACGTCCGACCCGAATTCTGACCCGACCCAACTTAGGATCCGCATGTTTTTGAAGGAAGGGTTATTTATGCATTCGATCCATCTGCTTTTTCCAAAATTTTCAATCAGGTCCTTCTCAGACTTTTAATTAAATCTAAATTGGCCCAATAATTTTCAAGGTTCTTCAAATTAGCCCCTCAACCTTTTAAAAGCACCAGGAGCTGCCACGTGTCATTTTTTTGGTTTATTTAGTAAGTAGTCCCCTTTGTTCCTGTTTTGTTTTAATTTAATCATTAAATCAAGTTCACTTTAATTTCAAAATTGTCCCAAAAATTTTCCACGGTTTTCAAAATAGTCCTCCGACTTCATGATACCTGAGGGGCTGCCACGTGTCACCTATTTTTTGGTTTTATTACCCCGGAGGTCCCTGAACCTTCCAAAAATTACCATTTTACCCCCGAATTCCCAAAAATCCCATTTTTGACCCCGAATCTTCCAAAATTACCATTTTACCCCTAAATTTCCAAAAATCCCATTTTTGACCCCGAAGCTTCCAAAAATTACCGTTTTACCCCCGAATTCCCAAAAATCCCATTTTTTTTACCCCAAAGCTTCCAAAATTACCATCTTACCCTCGAACTCCCAAAAATCCCATTTTTAACCCCGAACTTCCAAAATTACCATTTTACCCTCGAGTTGCTAAAAATCCTATTCTTGATTCCGAACATTCTAAAATTAACATTTTGCCACTCCGTGCATCCGAAAGGTCTCATTTTAAACTCCGATCGCACTTTTTCTTCCTTCTCATCAACATTTACATTTTGTTATGCGCTCATATTCCGCATCCATGTCTTTGAAATTGTTTTTTATATAAAAACTTAAATATCGAGGCAATATCCTTTTATTTCGAGTTCCGAAATTTTGCGCCTTAACTCACTAGGTGCAATTTTTTTTCTTCGAACCGAAATAATCGAATATCCTTAATCGAGGCAATGTTTCCTTATCTTCGATGCCGAAAAATTGCACCTTAACTTACTAGGTGCAACCTATCTTCAAATCGGGATAATCAAATATCCTTCTTGCAAAAGTTTTCACAAAGGAAAGCTCATTATTTCTTGATCTTGAAATGGCGTGTCCTAACTCACTAGACGTAGCCTTTCTTCCTCGATCACTCGGAAGTAGTGGGATTTTCAAACAAAACTCGATTTCTGTTAAACTCGTGCATCCAAGGATCGTATATTTAAGCTTTATTCGAACTTTTAAATGTTACAAATTAAGACCCGAAAATAATCAATACGGTACCAATTTGGGCACATGAGGGTGCTAATCCTTCCTCATGTGTAACCGACTCCCGAACCCATTTTCTGGATTTCGAAGACCTACATGTTTTCAAAACGGTTTTTTTAAAACGTTTTGTGGTGGCCCAATCACACCAAATAAAGGATTGGTGGCGACTCCCATTTTGAAAAAAAGAGGTTTTTTTTTCGAGACACGTCATTTTCCAACAAAGGAAAGGGATGATTTTGACAATATGTGTGTTTAAAAATAACATACAAATAATAAAACGTAAAGTTTGAAACTAATTAATCATAAAAACACATGAAATATGTACGATATTAAAATAATAAAAAAATAAATTGTGAGTAAAACAAAATTTAAATACATAAATACATCAGATTAAGAATACTAAATGAATATCATTGTTTATCATGGTGTTGTCGTCAATATTAAGTTAGTGTCGAGTTGACTTATGACACCAACTCAATTAACAAAATTATTAATACTAAAAATTCTATCACACGCATATGCGTGTGAAGACCTTGTATTCAGAATACATATGTGTGTTTGAAAATAACATACAATAAATAATAAAAATCAGTTTGAAACTAATTAATAATAACAAATAAAATATGTACGATATTAAATAAAAAAATTAGATCAAATTATGAGTAAAAAAATTAAACACATAAAATAGTAAATGAGTATTAATAGTATAAATATACAACTGATGATGATAATAAATTGTGCGTACTAAAATAAAAATATATGAAAACTAATAAAATAAAACTTCAATTGAATAGTAAATTTAATGTTTTATTAATCCATTTAGCATGGGTTCAAATCCCACCATATTTATATTTATATTTTTTATTTTGTTAACACAAAACAATTAAGGTACCTTAAAATAATATAATACATTTTAATTACAGAAAGATATTTTTGTAATTTCCCTAATTAAGTTGGTGTCTGGTTGACTCGTGACACCAACTCAATCAGATATTTTATTAATAACTAGAAATCCTATCACATGCGTATACACATGAAAACCAAGTATGTAGAACACAAGTGTGTTTAAAATAACATACAATAAATAATGAAATTTAAAATTTGAAACTAACAATAATAACAACACATATGCAATATATACGAAATTAAAATAAAAAATAATTTAACTTGTGAGTAAAAAAATTTAAAATAAATAAATACATGATATTAAAAATATTAAAAAAGCCATCAAAATAATAATAGTGGTCGATTAATAAAAAATATATTAATAATTTTCTAAATAAGTTGATACTAACATTAACTTAAACAGAAAATTTATTAATAGTATAAATATGAAGAGTTAGAATTTTTAGAAACCATTTTAATTTACCTCGATTTTGTTATATAATTATAATAAAAATAACTCGATTTGAAATCTGATCGATTAATCCTCTTATATAATAAAATTTTAAATATTCTCTTAAGGGGGAAGATACTGAAAACACTCTTTTTATTATCTATTTCCTTTCTGTTTCTTAATCTCAATATCGTTTCTCTCTCAATCTTGACCTCCTTGATACTAAGTGTCAATATTTTTAAATCTCATTGACATCAAATTTGAGTTACAAATCCTATTCAAACTTGTGACCGACACAAGTTGATGCAATGGCAGCGTTAGTGTGCTACAGGGTTAATCCGTGGGTGAAATAAAATCAAAAGGGAAGGGAAGGGAAGGGAACAGGGATAGAATATAGATTAAGCCGTAGAAAACGAAATGTAGAGATCCAATATAGTTAAAAAGTTGGAGGAAAATAGATAACCCGACATCACATATTTATCAGCAAAAAGAAAAAAAAAAAGAAAAAAAAAAGGACATTAGATGGTCAACAGTAGTGTGTCGTAAAAGTTATGAGAAAGCAGCAGAAAGAAACGAGTGGATGTAGGTGTAGAGACACCCAAACCCACCATGCATTTGTTTTAGATACGATGTCACACTTGCCACCAACATTTGACCGTCTCAATCAACCTTGCTATCACATCTAAATTAATGCTCATTATATGGTATTCATCATTTTCCCTAATGTTTCATGTTTATGTTTAATTCAGTATTGCTTCAAAGTTTAAGGTTTTTAATGAGGTGCCTTTGAGGGATGGACTGTTTTAGGGTAAATTTATACATTCACCGACTATTAAATATTCTTTAATTATCGACTAGTAATGTGGATGGGTTCGAGCCATATTCTATAAGGATTGCACATTGAGCTCTCATATTGAGCTTACATATCGTGTTTGTGTGCAGGGGAGAAATCAGAAAATTTTTTAGGGGTGATCAAAGTTAAATTATAATTTTTACGATAGTAAAAGTGCATTTTTTAAAGGATTAAATTACAATTTTATCATTTTAAGGGAGTCAAAGTGAAATTTTACCTTTACTAATTTAAAATTTTAAAAAATTTTAAGGGCCTAAATAAATTTTTTTTCATTTTAAGGGGGACCAGGGCCCCTGCCAATCTCTCTGGTTTCGTCCCTATTTGTGTGACACCGAGGGTTCGCAGAAGAGATTATACGTGAGACTGTATATTAGATCGGATAAAGGGGGTTTGCATGTTACTACATAGGCAAACTCCCATCATATAAATACGTGTTAAATTTAGAATAGGTTACGTGTTGGTACGCATGGAACTTACTTAGGACGTCGCATCTATGAATAATAACTATATCATATAAATACATAATTTTACTATCTAAAATAGATAGAGAAAAACCCTCAACTATTTTTAAATTCATTTTTTTCAAAAAAAACTTCAAATATAAGGGATTAAGGGCTAGTTTAGCATTACTTTTAAGAAGTGCTTTTAAAAAGTATGGTAGAAAAGTATTTTTGAGAAGTGCTTTTGAAAAATTTGATTTAAAATTTGTTTGTTTAGCATTGCTGTCAAAAAACACTTTTGAGAAGTAAAATGTTTATTTTAGACATGATATTATAAAATAATAAATATATATTTAAATAATGTTAAATTAGTTAATATTATAATTTTTAACAAGAATAAAAAAATAATTTTTTATAATTTATTATTAACATTTTAATATATGAAATATTAATTTTAAATATTTCTAAACAATTAATATTAATTATTTATAAAATTTAATTAGAATATATAAACTATATTTTTAATATTTAAATATAATTATTAAATATTTGTAATTAAATATTAACACAGTTGTATTATTTTATTTTAAAATGTAATTTGAATAGATACCTTAAATATTAACATAACATAGAAAACATAAACTTAACAAATTAAAATATTACATGCATTTGGATTAAATTTTACTAACATAAATCAATATAACAAATACATATAATTGAAAGAGAAATTTGGTTCACTTTGTGGGGATTATTCTTGTTTTAATCACATCAAACTTTCTCATTACATTGATTGCTAAATCGATTTCTTCACATAATTCTATAACAGATGCATATTACAGCAAACTCTTGAACCAAAAAGATCAAAACGTTGAGAACAAACTAAAGAAATAACTGAACAACAAAGCTAACAAAAACAACAATACAACCAACAACTTAAAAAACACAGCTTTCACCCTGCAATAGATCAAATCACCAAGAAGAACCATATTACCAGTGATCTTTAAAAAACAACTCTTTGACAATCTCGTGTTTGCCCATGAAATTGCCATGTCACTATTCTATCCTCTCTCTTTTTTAACCACAAACTTCTCCTCCAACAACTGTCGAACACCTCTTATAGATCAAACAAATCACATCCCTTCAGATCGAACACAAAGACCATACTTAAACTGCTGAAATATCACCATCAAGCTTTGAGAGTAACAACTCTGCGCACCCCTGCCACTGCCAGTGCAAATGCCATTTATATACTTTTTTTTGCTCAATCAGACCATTACAGAGGAGAGCATTGGAGAATCAAGCCAATGCCTGCTTCTACGTCCAGCAAACCAACAATACAAGACAACAAAACACCAGCAAGAAACGCAGTCACAGCCTCTTGCAAAAACAGCCCCTAATTGTAAATTAAACTCTAGACCTCAAGTTAATAGCTAACCAACCAAGATTTCAAACCTTGACACATCCCAAAAATCTCATGGCTTCACCTACCTCGATATCAAACCAAGATATAAAAGTGTAGAACAATGAAGTCACGAAGATACATTAATTTAAATCAAATCAAATTGCCAAACATGCAAAATCTCATGGCTTCGCCTACCTCGATACTACAGGCATAAGCAAAATAAGAAAATAAAAGTTTACCTCTTTTGTAACAACTAAAGCAATTTCATGATGTCTTCCAAAAAATTGTTCATATGAACCAAGGAAATAGCAAAGATTTGCTTTGCTCACCAAGAAAGAGTTCCATAGATGATGCGATGTGCATGTACTTCCCAAACTAAGATAACATACTTGAATGAACAATATACATGTATAGGAAATCTTATTCTAGAATCAAACAGAACCAAAACAATGAATGAAACAAATCTTCAAAGCAAATAAGCTTTAAAACCAATCAAGATAATAGCAGGCTAAAGGTCTCTCCCAAAACTAACAACCATAAATCATCTCAAAAAGGCTATTGAAAAGTACTTTTCAAAAACACCAAAGAGACATAGAAACAGAGCAAAGACTAAGTAAAAATAAAAGGAAAACGAAGGCAAATATAATAATTCATCAATTGATTTTGTTCAAGATTGACCTAACAATAACAATTAAAAAAGAGTAAGCAAATCTTAACCAGTCAACGCCAAGAAGCTTCAATTCCTCGGATAGGAAACTATTTCATCTCAATTACATATATATCTGCTCTCTACAGAAAATAAAAATACTTAAAATCTTCTTAAAATAATAAAAGTTGCAAGTGTTTAGAACACAAACTAGAAAGATTAGACAAAGAGGACGACAACTTCAAAGTAAAGTTTGTTTTACTGGAGAGGAGAGCAATCACAATGTTTTACAGAAACTTATCATCCCAGATTCATATAATTAAACAAAACCCAATAATCAACCAATTCCAGAAACATCGAATAGCAAAAATCAATAACAAAAAAAAACCAAATAAAATTAAAAAAAAAAAGATTTTTTTTTTATGTGGGCACTTATCGGAGAAGAAGATGATGGGTGCACTGTGCCAAAGAGAGGCTGCCGAAAGAGTTTATAAAAAAACCTGCTTAAAAATGGAAAAGGGAAGCAAATGGAAGGGGAGAAGGAAGGAAGGAAAAAGACAATAAAGAAATTATGAAAGAAAAAAAAAGAAACCGTGTAACATGTTGAGGTTAAAAAAGTAATTCAATTTACTAAAAGCTAATTTGAGACTCCACTGCTGATATTTTCAGCTTTTCTAATGGATGTAAAAGTCAAATTGAAAAGTTAAAAAAACAATCAAATGATGTTTACTTAGTTAAATTTAAAGTCAAAAGGATTTATTTGATAAAAAGCCCATTGTAAAAGCTGTGCTAAACACAACCTAAGTTATAAACTCAAATTTTAATTTTATAATATATCTTCCTCGTCACCCTTTCGTTGCCGCCGTGTTGAGAAAATTGGGACGGAATCCTCCTAATCAGTTGTTGCCTGGAAATAAATATATCGAAAAATAATTCAAAACACCCTTTATGTTTTAACTTCAGTTATAAGTATTATATTTGATGCAGTGTCCGCATTATTAATGTATTATAATTTTTCACATTATTAATGAGTAAAATAAAAAAATTGAGTAAAAGTATTAGGGAGGTTATTGTATTAGGAGTTAGATTTATTTTGTTCACTCTATTAAAAAAATGGACAAATTAGGTTTCATATGTTACATTAATGAGCAAGTTAGTCTTTCTATTAAAAATTTCATATATTTCTATTATTAAAAATTAGTATGTCAACATGAAGTATACGTAGTATGTCACGTTTTACTGTCTGGTTATTCCATTAATCACACCAGTTTTTAACAATACTAATGGATTAAATTTTTAATAGAAAAGATCAATTTACTTTTTGAACTAACGTATAATGATTAATTTATCTATTTTTTAAGTAAAAAGAGCAAAATGATTTGACTCCTAATACAAAAACTTTAATGATACTTTTACCGAAATACTTAAATTTTTATTTAAATATAATTAAATTAATTATAATTTTTATCATCATCTCTTAACAACACTAAGGTTCTCAAAAGAAAAAAAAACTTGTACGAAACAAAGATTTTTTTAAATTTTATTTAAAAAATCAATTTAAAAGTATGATTTTACTATACTATAATGGGTATGACTACTCTAAAATAAGGTATATTTTATTTTGATCACTCTAATTTTTTTTTCAATTTAATTGTTTTAAATAAGATAATTGTGCGAATTAATCATTGTCGTTAAAAATTCATTTTCTTTTAATGGAATGTTGTCGTGGCATATTAGCCCCATTAAATGACTGGCATGTGGCATTATTTTTGTTGATTTTTTATTAAAGTTTAGAGACCTCTTTGCAAAGCATAAGGAAAAAAGTTTTGGACTAATTATAAGGAGGTCCACAAATTTTAGCCAAAAGTTAACAAAAAATGCCACGTCAACAATCCGTTAAAAGAAAATACAAATTTTAATGATAATGATTAGTTCACATAATTATTTTATTTAAAACGAATAAATTAATAAAAATTATATTTTAAAGTGAAAATAGTATAGTTTACCCTACTCTAAGATTCATACTTTCATTGTGTTGAATGCAACCAATTTCTTAATGCATAGGATTTATGTATTAATAATGCATCAAATGTAATATCTAATTTTAACTACATTTAAATAAAATTTAAGTATTTATTAAAAAATCTTTCCACTTTTTATTTATTTATTCATTAATGATGAGATGAGTTATACTGTATTGATGGTGAATAGGATTCATGTACCAAAAATGGATCAATTGTAATCTCTAATTTTAATTATATTTAAATAAATTAAGTATTTATTAAAAAGTCTTTCAACTTTTTTTATTTATTCATTAATGATCTAGCGAATTGTGGTATCTTGATGGTGTGTAGGATTTACATATTGATAGGAGTGAAATCAAAATTTTTTTTAGGGGATTGAAATTAAATTATATATTTTTTACGATAGTAAAAATGTAATTTTGCCATTTTAATAATCTATATCTTGATAATTTTTAAAAAATTAAATAAAAAATTTATTGTTTTTGGGATGTCAAAATACAATCTTACCATTAAAAATTTAAAATTGTAGGAGATCTAAATGAAAAATTTCCATTTTGCCATCCCCTCAAATTTATCATTGCACACTGATTAATAAATTAAACATTATCTTTTTAAAGTTATAGTATATTAAAATATTTTCTCCGAATTATATATTTGATTTGTAATCACCCTAAAAAATGTAAAGTTTCTTGTGCATATGATGAGGTTTTTTCATTAGGGTTATCATACTATTATTAGAATTTTGTATTAATACATTAAAATTTTATAAAAGAATCTAATAATTTTTTAAAGCACTCAATTGATATTTATACTAATAGTTTAATAATTTCGTTTTTACTCATAATTAGTTTAATTTTGTACAATTTATACATGTGTTGTTATTATTATCGGTTTTAAACTTTATATTTCATTTATTATTATATATTTTTTTAAAACGTACACTTTATTGAACAACAAAGAAGATTGATGCTATGACTCACTAGTTAAGTTACAATAACTTAAACCAATCATGTATATACCACTCCTTTGAAATACTTTTTGCTTCTCGTCACTCATAATTAGCTATGCATAAAATTAAAAAAAAAATATTTTTATATCATTTAAACCTTTTAAAAATTCAAAGAAAATTATCCTTAAAGAAAAATATTTTTGAAAAATAGCGACTTCATTAAAAAAAAAAAAAAATTTACCTCTAAATCCTAGCATTTTCACTGTAGAATTATCTCGTCTCGTTTAGATATTTAACCGAAAAGACAAAAATAATTTCATCACGCATCAAAAAGTGGTAAAGTACGGATGATTTGAGACTAATAAATTATAATGTAGGTTGAGAAATGACAATGATAAAAGTGTGTAAATCACTCAAGCCTTAATTAAATCAAGCGAAATGCTAAGTATGGGAAAGGGTTATAGTTAATTGTATTGTGAGTGGGAGTCCTTCTAATTTAAATGTTTTCTGGAAGCTGATGGATTGAGTAACGTTTTACGCACGGAATAAATCAAAACATGTTGTTTTAAATGCTCTTGGATTTCTCAATCCACCCCTTTTTACGAGGCTCTATTTTATTACTTCCAATAAGTAAAAGACTTTAAACTATAAACAAGACTAGAGGATGAGAAAATTACTTATTTTTCGTTTTTCTTTGTGGAAAATGAAGAATTTGATTCGTTTTTATTTTTATTACATAAAATGTTATGGTTTCGATAATGGGATAATCGTACATGACCCAATACAAAAATGTTTCAATAAGTGCAGGCTTTAAATGTACAAACAAGATTAAAGGATAAGGAAATTACTTGGTTTTCGTTTTCTATTTGGAGGATGGAGAATTGGGTTCATTTTGTTGATTTTTATTACATCTAAAGCCATTTTGTTTTGTTTTTTTTTTTTGAGGGGCAACAAAAATGTCATTGTTTCAATAGTGGGATAGATTAGGACGTTTTTAGTGTTGCCCATACAAAATATTAAACCGTCTTTTCTTTTTTGGATTAAATTAAGGTGGAAAATTAAAAAACAAGACATAAATTGGAACTAGAAAGTACAAGTTTGAAGCCAATAATTAAATTGCTGGGGGTTTTAACGGGAAGCCCCGGTTCTAAAGGAGAGCCATAACGACCCGACATTTTTTCCCGCCGATCTGAAACGCCAAATCAGATTGGATTCCTCAAAATCTAGGTTACTTTCCGTCAGCGGTTCACGGTAATTAGCAATCCGATTTTCCTGCCGCTTGAACCGCTCTCCACAGCATCCATTTTTTCCTTTTTACCCTAACTACCCTTGTCTGCCTTTTTCCCTCTTTGACTCCCACCCTTTTTTTCCCCCTCCATTTTTATTAATTTTGTAATTCATTAGCCGAATTTTAAAGAATACCTACATATACATAAATTAAAAAGAATCCATTTTGTCGGTTTTTTTTCAGTCAAAAAATAAAAAAAGTTACTGAGGCGGGACTGAGCTCAAGCACCAATCACGGAGAAGGGAGCTTAGGTAGGAAAGTGGGATCCACACGTTCCAGGTAAGATATGGACTTAACTGGATGATGTAGGCCCCACCTTATCCTCTGATTGTCCCGTATTTCCCGCGAATCAGGTTGTATTCTCAGCCACGTGTCTAACATGCTCTTGATTAGCTTTCCCAATCTTCCATCATAGCCGTTCTTCTACCTTACTTGACCCCACTACAGTGTTACACATCTGATCTTTTTCTCCTCTCATTAGTAAAAACTAAACAAAACAAAAAAAAAAGACACAAACGAAGTTCGAGTTTTTGATATGAAGAGCTCAGCCGCATAGATATTTCCGAACAAGTTCTTTTTAATTATTATTTTTCTATTTTCTTGTTAAAATTAAAATAATTAAGCAAATGGGGAATTTCATGAAATGAATAAGGATAATTACGACATTTCCAAAAATCACTGAACTGTTTAGGAAATCCAGGCGCATTTTCTATAAAATTCCCGCAACTTTCTGTAACGACAACTACAACCTGGAATTTTATAACAATTAATTAATTAATTTCTTTTGTACATTAGAAAAATATGTGGCAACAAGAAAACATTTGAATTTTTTTTATAAATATTATAAAGAAAAAGATAAGAGCAACAGCAACAATAACATAAACTGGAAAGTCAAATCAAAATTAATTTTTTTTCTCTTTACTGTAATTAGAAATATGTATAAATTTTTTATGTGTATTTTCTTTTTCAGAGAGAGAGATAGGAAAATGAGTATATATTAATTTATTTAAGTGAGTGTTGATTTGAACTATAGACAAGGCGCCCTTTAAAGGCTATCCTTTCTGTCATTTTGGCAATATTTTTTTTAAAGGAGTGTCGTTTCTGGGGAGAAATAAGAATTGTAGAAAACCAGAAAGAAGATAAAATTATAGAAGTAGCAAAAAAACGATCGGAAGGAGAACTGAGGGAGAGAAAAGGAGCAATAATGATGGGCATGGAAGAATTTGAGGCCTTGGATTGTTTCTTTTGATTTTCTTTTCTTCTGTTTTCTTCATCTTCTGGAGCCTGTTAGATTTGGTGGGTATCTTAGATCTTTGCTCAACAAAGTTGTGTGTGTCTGTGTCTGTGTGTGTGTTTATTGTTTTTATTTGATGGGGTTCCTTTGTAATGTTTACTTCTGGTAAAAAACGATGTTTTTTCCGACATGGGTTTTCAACGAAATGTGGTTACGAGTTTTCAAAATGACAGGAGACTAAGTTTCGGTTCATGTTTTTGTCTTACAACTGTGTTTAACTTTGTTTCTCTGCTTTTTGAAACACATCTTCAGTTTCATTGGGTATTTTCAAATAGAAAAAACAAGCAGAAACTCTTGACTTTTGTGGCCCCCCTTTTCCTTACTGGTTAATGCTCATGAATTTTGAAACTGTTCTTGCTTCAGAAAAAAGAAAAAAATGCTTGTAAATGAATAAAGCAAAGTGTTCAATTTGCGGAACTATATGTTTCCATGAATGATAATTAACAAACAAACAAACAAACAGGAGATGAATAGAAAGGGTTAATGTTTCATTCATATATATTGCTTTTGGTTTTATGGTTAATGTTTGAACCTTGAAGCCAATTTATGTTACATGTTTTGCTATATTCAGACACTGATGAAGTTAATTAGCTATTCTGTAACTGGCAAAAAATAAAAATAAAAAAAAATTCCAGCTTTTGTCTACTAAGATTAGGCTTTGGTTGTGCTGTCAGTTGTTTACAATTGACCTGGATCCGTCCCTTATTCTTACCCATATTGGTTTACACTTTGTGGTTCATTCTCTAAGTATTAGTGTTATTTCTGTTTTTGGTCCTCCATAATAGTTCCTACAGCTATGCTAATGTTTTCCCTGTCCTAGAATCACTTATATTGGTATCTTTTTTCAAAGCTTATTTCCATTTGCGATTATTTCATTGTGTGTCTTCTCCAAAAGGTGCTTTTGGTTTATTTCTTTGCTTGCACTTGCAGGGTTTTTTTGAGAAACCTGCCCTGCCCATGGATTTTACTGAATCCACCAAAATTGTGTACAATAGGATCCAACAGTTGGAGCCTGAGAATGTTTCTAAAATTATCGGTTATCTTCTTTTGCAAGACAATGGGGACCTGGACATGATCCGTTTGGCCTTTAGCCCTGACACTTTGCTCCACTCTTTGATCCACAAGGCTAAATCCCAACTCAGCTTAAACAAACCGCCTGTTTCTCAGGTGAGTCCAACCCCTGTGGTCGACTTCCCCATGCAGTTAGCACTGTTTTCCCGTGCGGTTCCGACTCGAAGAGCTGCTGCTACTCCTTTCTGGGATCCCCCAGTGACTGCTGCTGAGCAACATGTGAATAGTTTGGAATTCGCCCCACCAGGGTATTCGGATGCTGTTGCCGAAGATTATAGCCTCCAAAGCCAAATGCATTTCTTGAACATGGAAGATCAGTTAGAACCTCCCAATTCTGTTGGTTCTGAAATTTCGAGCAGTTACTATTATTCTGAACCTGCATTGGGTGCAAGAACCAGCCGAAGGTCCCCTAGCTTGCCTGAGTTCCCTGTTAAGATTTGTCATTACTTCAACAAGGGGTTTTGCAAGCATGGAAACAATTGTAGGTACTTCCATGGCCAGCCTATGCCGGAGAGCTTTTCGCAGCTTTTCAGCTCAAGTTCGAGCGAGGTTGGTCATGAAGATAATGTTGTCTCTCCTGGGACTCTTGAAAAGCTAGAGTTGGAGCTCACCGAGCTTCTAAAAGCAAGGAGAGGGTTGCCTGTCTCTATTGCCTCTTTGCCTACGTTGTATTATGAGAAGTATGGGAGGACACTTCAAGCTGAGGGGTATCTTACCGAGAGCCAACGACATGGTAAGGCCGGTTATAGTCTGACCAAGCTTCTTGCTCGATTGAAGAGCAGCATTCGTCTCATTGACAGGTGCGGAATGCGAATGATGTTCATGTTGGACCTTGCATTTACACAATTAGCCGAAAAAAGAAATGTTTGGATTTAACTGTCATATTGATTTGCAGGCCCCATGGGCAGCATGCGGTGATATTGGCAGAAGATGCTCCCAAGCACCTTGAGTATGCCAGCGAGAGGAATGATCCCGGTGCAATTGTTGCCGGTTCTAGGCAGATATACCTTACCTTTCCAGCTGAGAGTACCTTCTCCGAACAAGATGTTTCACACTACTTCAAGTAAGGAAATCAGAATGAAGATCATTTCAGTTCATTTTTATCTTCTGTTGTATTTGATCTTATGTTTCCATTTAAATTATTTTATAGCAAATTCGGGCCGGTGCAAGACGTTAGGATTCCGTGCCAACAGAAGAGGATGTTTGGATTTGTCACTTTTGTTTACGCAGAGACAGTGAAGCAAATTCTGGCTAAAGGAAATCCTCATTTCGTATGCGGGGCTCGTGTTCTGGTGAAACCATATAGGGAAAAATCAAGGCTTGTTGACAGGTGAAGTTTCCAGTTTCATTGCATAATAAATGATCATATTCTCTAGCTCTTCATCTTGTCTATATTTAGTTGGATCTTGTTTATGTTAAAAACTTTGGGGGTTCAAACTCAAAGGCCGGATATACGGTGTGTGCTTGACTCGTATGTTCTCCCTGACCTGGTTGCTATCTTCGTATGGTCTTTTGTATCTGTCTAATTGCCAAAACATTTGTAGTCACCAAAGCATGCAACTTTTTGTTTTGCTTCTTAAATAAACTGGTTGGTGAAATAATTTGCCTTGTGATTAATCTTATTGATGTTCTTGTCAATGACACATCGATTATTTCCCTCTCGGTTTTTGCAGGAAGTTTCCCGAGAAATTACAGCATCCTCCTATGTATTACGGTCCACACTTCATAGACGGGGATTCTGAACTTCAATCAAGTTACTATCTTTTCATTTTTTGCTTTGTTTTAAATCTTCCTTTATTTCCAGTAACATATTGGTAGCTTATTCTGATTCAACACCAAATTGCCTGCCCGTTTTACAGTGCCAAGAGTTTGTGATAACTCGAGACCATTTTGGAAACAGCTAATCGACGATCGCGAGCGAACACTGGAGTTTGAGAGAAGGCGTTTCTCAGAGTTGCAATTAGCACCAAAGCAGTATATGACCAATCACTTCTATTTTGGCCACTCAATGGATGAGCTGAAGCACACAGATGGTATATAACCAAATTCTCTTAGTGAAACAACCGATTCTTCAAGTCTCATTGTATGTGTTTCTAACCATTGGAAAACTACAGTTGTAGCCTGCGCAGACCAAGCGGTGGATTTCCCGACCGCGGAGCGTTTCAACTATCTTCTGGATGTTCTGAATACTGGTTCAACCAGCGAGGACAAAGTGAAGCATATTAGTACCAATTACAATGACCAGGATAGGTACATATCTTCTTTCTGCCTTCCCAAACCTCAGTCTTTTCACTTACCCAAACCATAATTAACGAACTGCAATCATTAAATGAACAAAGCAATGGTATAAAAGGTTTTGTATCCTAGAATAGCCAATATTTCATGCAATTTTGGTGCATGAGAGGCATTAAAGTGCTTAAATTTTATGTTGGCAGAAGCCAGGGACTCAATCTTCCAGAGAGTCCATTTGCATCTCCAATAGGGAGCGGCATTTCAACAGTTATATAGAGAGAAGACTCAGATTTCAGATCCAGAACAAGAGCAAACCCAGGAAAAATGGATACCAACAACAAGAGTTTCATTTCCTTGTTTTTTATAAAGAAAATTGAAGTTCACCACCTAAACATCATCGTCGGACAGCAGCGTCTTTCATAGTTCATACCAACCGCAGGAGAGAAACACTAGAAATTCTCCACTTTTACTTCCGATGGAGAAGATTCCAAACAAAACTTAATATAGAAACCTAATATCTTTTTTTTTTTTTTTTTAAAATTTAAAAGTTAAAATCACAGAAAAGCAGGCAGAGAGCTGTGAATGTTTTAGAAGAGAACTGTAAAATACAGTAATTTTTTCTCTTTAGTTGAAAAGAAGAAAACCAAAGGTTGAAATATTGTAGAAGGTTGAGATGAAAGAGGAGATGTAGAAATCTCTGCTTTTCATCAGTATTAACATATATCGTCATAATTGTAATGTACATAGTTGCATTTATCATTTTGCTTCGAGTTTTTGGTTGTCGAGATTGAAATGTGTAATGATGATTAGTGGCGGATGATGATGATGATGATGATGTCGCCTTGGGTGGGGTCAAGGAATGAAAACTAAAGTAGCTCGAATCAAAACTAAGGAGCCAATGAGAATTAGTAGAGATAGGAGGATTAGATGTTGGTTGATGAGATAAGACAAGTGGACCCGATTTGATTTGATTCAAGATTTCTCAACCCCATTTCCCATCACCTAATCCATGACTAAAAATATAATACGTTTTAGTTTATTTGAATTCACTTTTTTTGTTTTTTATTGATAATAATATTAATATCAATCGAATTAAAATTTAAATTGTTTTTATGAAATATGAATATTTATAATAATTAATATTTTTAATGAATTATAAAGGAAAGGTAAAACTCTAATAATAATACGACTAGTGTAACTCGAACCTAAGTCACACTTGAAATAATAAACACTTTTTACTATCAGATTAATACATGAGGTTCCTATAACAATTAATTTTGATTATTAAAAAAATTAAAATAAAATAATAAAGGAAAAAAGTACATGGTTACTTATAATATAAAGGTTTAAATATTGGGGTGTAAATTTGGAATTAAATAAATAGATAACGTCATTTTAAGAAGAAAATAAAAATTAAAGGGACTAATGATGATATTTACAAGTTTGCCTAATTTTTCTATTATGAAAATGATTCATATTGAGTTTCAGTAATTTATTTCGATGATAAGGAAATTAAAAAGGATCTGGGAATATTCTTCATTTTCAGATCTATTTTCTTTTAAAAAAAATTATCATCTGAATCGGATAGAGTATTATTTTATAACCCGCAATATCTTGAATATATTATCATCTGAATCGGATAGAGTATTCATGAATTCAAGATTAATTTTCCTTTTTTTTTTTTCCTCCGAAAATTTCATGTTAATTTGATGTGAAATATATTATTCTCCTATTTTTATAATTATTAAAATTATATAGTTTGCATTTTAGATTTTATATTGTCGGGAAATCTGCTGCTGCTCATTTCGTGTTTTGTTATATCAAAATTGTTTCTTTACTTGGGCCATTGACGTGGGCTTTCAATAACTTTCGTTTGTATTGAGTTCGGTCCACTTGAATGTGATATATTTGATAAAACTAGATGCATTGGTCGATTAGGGTACTAAGACTCCAATCGAACTGCTTGAGGTGATTGGACAAGCACGAAAGTTTTATTATCAAAATATTATTTTTTAGAGATAAATATCGTATTTATTCAAGAGAGTTTTGGAGTAGTTGAAAGATTGATTTACGAAGATTTTTATGTGATAAATACTCAGGATAATTAATGGAATAAGAGTTTAAAGCTTATTAAAACACTGTTGATTGATCACTTGAAGAGGTTGTTTCGTGCCACACATCAAGAGTAGTTTTTGGAGTATCTTTGTCAACAACTTTGTTGTGTTCTTATGGTTATTTTTTGGCACTCTTTTAGGTATTCTTGAGAGAGTTTATTGATTATATTGTGAGATATTTGAGTGAGTGATTTATGACAATTAGGACCGATATTGGGATTACAATTACTTCTTTGTGTAAGGGTAGATTGAGCTTAAGCCAAAATAATTTGGACGATTGTTGAATAAAATCATTCATTGGACGAGGCTCTGCAGATGCAAGATTATTATGTCTAAACTATGTTAACAAAGATCGATTGTGTCAATTTTTTTCTACTCTTATTTTTTACGCTCCTGTTTTCGTTCCAACTATCGTTATAACTAACGTTAAGCAAAATTGATTTATCATATTAACATACTAATTATTTTTCAATTGATATCAAAGAAAACTTCAAAAAACTGTTTGAAGGTGACCCTTTATTCGGTTTGCAACCATGAAATCCATGAAGGAAGGTAGTTCGGTTACTTGACCCCAGTTGCTACTTGGCTCAGCAAAGTATGATTATTGGAAGACTTGTATGAGGACTTTCATTATGTTTGTCAACCTTCAACTTGGGAAGGTATTGAAAATGGGTGGACTCAACCCACTATAGTTGTTGTTGATGGCACCACACACCTTAAAGAAAGAAGCAAATACATTGATGTAGAAAGAATGCCTTTTCATGGAAATTGACGAGCCTTAAATGCCATTTTGAATGGAGTTGACTTGGACCAACTTAAATTTATTTATCATGTATGCGTATATGCTTAGGAAGCATGGACGATCCTGAAAAACCAACATGAAGGAAATGATATTGCAAACATGTCAAAACTTTAGATTTTAACAACTAGGTTAGAGCATTTGAAATTGTTTGAGAATGAAATTATCTTCGAGTTTTATACAACATTATGTGAGATTTTTAATGAAGCTTTATGTGTCGATGAACATTTTTCTTATGATAAATTAGTACTCAGAGTGTTGAGTGAGTTCTTCACCAAAACGATTCATCATTAAAGTCGCAACAAAAAAGGAGGCCGAAAATATTACAGCTCTCAAGATGGACAAGTTAATATAGGTTCACCCCAAACCTTTGAGTTGTATATGAAGGAAGCAAAATTGACAAAACGGGTTTACAAAGAGCGTAGCCTTCAATGCTCAAAAGGCTACCCCAGCAGCGAAACAGACAGTGGAGGGCATTCATGAGATTATAGACCAATTAGCGTTGCTCACAAAAGGGCATGAAGAGGTTCACTAGGAAGGGAAGTAAAGTAGATATTGATAAGACAAGGAAGAAGGATGTTCAATGCTGTGAATGCAAGGGACTTGGTCACTTTCAATCAGAACATGTTAATACTAAGAAGAAGGAGAAGTCACTCACAGTCGCTTGGAGTGAAGAAGAAAGTTTCAATGTAGATGAAGATGTGAGCAACTATGTTGCTCTTACTTCTATTGTTCCACACCATGTTCCAACAAATTTTGAAGAAGATTCGGGTAATGATGATGCTCCTTTTTTAAATCTTTGGAGGATGCTTACAGCGATATGTTCCTTGAGGGAAGAAATTATTGACCTTAAAGGAGAAAAAGAAAAACTCAAAATTGTGGTCCAAAAAAAAGATGATGTTTTGGAAGCAACCAAAAGCAAGCTAGATGATGCAAAGACTTTATTGAAAAGAAGTTTGGAGGCCAAACTGAGCAAGGAGAATTGAACCAGACTAGAGAGGACCTGGTTTTATCAATAAAAATAAGGAACCTGTCGCTCCAATTTTTGTTGAAGGGTAGGGAATAAAAACTTGAGAAAGACTGTATGCTGTTATTGTGAGAAAGTTGGATATATCACACTTAACTATTATAGAATGATGTGAGATTGGAAGAAGTTTAATTCTGCTGCAAAACTTGTTTGAATAATGAACGGAACAAGAAGATCATAATATAGGCAGATTCGGGCAAGGAAGAATCGAGCACATTTGATTGATGCTCGTGTGAAACACGATGTTGCAACTCATGATGATCATGCTAAAGATTTATCGAGGATTGAGAAACGTCATCTGAGTTTTGTGGAAAGGGTTGTTCCACGAGCTACAGCTCATCTTATTGATAAGGTGGATAGGAGATGAATATAGTAATTGATGTTGGTTTTGTCTACTTTGATTTCACTTATAGCTGCACTTTTGGCATCTTTGCCAAAAAAAAAAATGGGAAAATATGGTTGCAGCAAATGAAATATTTTGTTCTGGGTTATAGCTGCTACATTTCACTCTGTCAAAGGAAAATATGATGATGGTTTTTTTATGATTCTGGTGCATGCTTAATCGATTATGTGATGAACATGCATACTCACAAGGGGAGAGTTTTTCTATCGAGAATGGTTTTACCTCTTAGAGGGAGACATTTTCTAATTCCCTTACTACGTGGCTTGTTTGGGTTGTGGTTTAACCGTTTGTCACAGGGTTTTGTCAAAAATGTCAAGGGGGAGATTGTTGGGAAAGTTGTTATTGCTCGTTTCATGTTAGAAAAATAGAAATGAAACAAATAAAATAGAACATATTTTCATGAATTGATATAGATAATTATATTCTTTGTTGATATTAAGGACATTTAGATGTAAGATGTCAAATCCCACAATACTGAAGCGAAGGGCCTCCCAAGTAGTTATCTTCTCTAACCTTATAAATAATGGATAAATTAGAATTACAAGCTATCATTTATTATTTTTATTCTTTTTAAAGAAATCCGTAAATTATGCATACTTTTTGAATTTTCAGAAATTGTTTTGTTTTCATTTCAAAATTTGATTTGATTTTTAAAAAATATATAATTTTTTTTTTATCTTTTTAATTTTGAAGTTTTTTTTTTCATAATTTTTGGAATTATTTATGGCAATTTTTAAATTCTTTGTTAACTTAGCATATAAGAACAAGGCTTAACATATAAATTGGTATCTAAGTTATATCATTTTCCCCTCTTGATATCCAAACTTTTTCTTTATCACGAGTGATACCTAAACTATTTTTTTTTTCCCAAGTTATTACCTCCATTAATCCAATTATTAGTCAAATATATTCATGAAAGATACATTGTGTGAAAAACAAGTCTACTCGCAGATGATATCTCGTTGCTCCAATAACAACATTGGCACCACCTACTCTCAAATTCAATTTTAAACTGATTTACTGTCCAATTTTCTCATCGAGAAAGACACATGACATGCCATCCTAGCAAAGCTTACATGAAAAATTAAGAGTTAAAAATGAAAAATTTGAAAAAAATGTCATGCATATAAATAAATTGCTAATTTAAAAATTAATATTAAAAAAAAAATTCAAGTCCTATAGACAGTATATGAATACATTTGACTTTGGTTACAATGTAATGTGGAAAAAATTGCAAATTGTACATCTTCACAAAGTTAATAAGCAAGTTGTTTTTTTTAAGGTATTCGTATAATGGATTAGATCAAACCATGAGAAAATCATACATTGTGGATTAATTCAAATATTGGTTAATAATAAAGATTATTAAATATTTATTTTTAATATTTATTGAAAAAATATTAAAAATATATTAATATTATTTTTATTTAATAAGTATAATTTTGTAAAGTAACATTTTATTTTTAGGAAAGTGTTGAATGTATCAAACATGTTAACTAATTAACATTTATAAGTACATAACAAATATTATAAAGTAATTTTCTCAGCAATGACGTTCTCATCAATCACATCCCATTAAAATCTTAACATGAAAAAATACCAAACCCCTGACACTTCTACAATATAATTAGCTATGAAAAGGGGTACTTTAGCCTCTCTTTCATTTTTTAACAATTTTTCGCTAGAATCTTTCTTAAAATTTTGCAATTTTCAATTTCAATTTTTTAATCTTTAATTAGTTAAAAAAATATAATAATATATATTAAAATTTTAAATATAATTTATAACCACTTTCCCTTTTTTTTTTTAATTTTTTTTTAAAATTTTAGTATTTTAGAATCCATCAATTAAAAATGCTAGCATTTTTAATTGCTTTATTTAAATAAATAAATGATTTAGGAAAAATTATGTTATTAAAATTCTATCAAATAAAAAATAATTATATTAAAAAATAATATAAAAAAATCAATATTAGTATCATTATATTTCTTAAAAATTCTAAATATTTTTAATAAATAAATCTTAAAGATATATATTAGAATTAAATAAAAATATCTTTGAAATTGATTTTTTATCTTATGGTGGGACCATGTGTGTTAAATAAAATAATATTAGGAAGAATTTTGAAAAATCACCTCTCTAAGTGAAATTTGAAAAAGAAAATTGAGCTCTTGAAATTACTCACGAATTTTAAAGTTCTTTAATATTTTTACCCAAACAAGTAAATTATTTTTTTAAAATTTTGAAAATCTTAATACAAATGAATCCCTCCTTCAAATCTCTCATCCAAACACACTCTTACGGTGTGTTTGGATGAAGAATTTTAAAATTTTTGAGATGTTTAAAATGCTAGTATTTGCAGTCGCGTTGTTTTGGATAAACAATTGAATTAGGAAAAATTAGGTTATTGGAATTTTACCAATTAAAAAATAATTACAAAATAAGAATAATTATATAAAAGAATAATATAAAAAATACTCAATATGGATATCATTATATTTATGAAATTTTATAAATAGTTTAATAAAAGAAAATTCAAAAATATATATTATAATTAAATAAAAATGAAATTTTGAAGTTTAATTTTTTTTTTTATCTTATAATGGGATCATGTGTATTAAATAAAATAAAATTAAATTTTTTTTTGAAAAATCAACTATTTAGGTGGAGTTTTGAAAAAATGAAATTGAGCAATTAAAATCTCTCACAAATTTTGAAATTCTCTAATATATTTACCCGAACAAGTAAAACCTTAATACAAATAAATTTTTTTATCCAAACATACCCTAATAGTCATTTTCTTGTCTTTTATATATATATATATATATTAAAAAAACTCTATTTAAATAAGCTTTTATAGTATTTTTTATACTTAAATAAGGCTTTTTTTAATCTATACTCATAAAAGTCTTTATATTTAATTACTTGACATTTTTTTGATGAGATGAATTTTAGTTAATAAATTACATGGAGATTAATTGTTGACTTGGATAGACACATAAGTAAAAAAAAGTTTTTACCCTTCTTTTTCAAGTTTATCACAAATTAGTGGTGATAAAAATTCAATGTAAATCTATAACTTCAGAATAACTGTACTTTATTAATGTCATTTTAACCTAATATTATTGAAATAAGTCATTATTATAGCTTAATGGCCTATGTGGGTACAAAAATATTATAAGGTTTATTAAAATAGTCACTGTAGCTAGGGTTTATTATGTACAAAATTACTATAAGAGTTTTTTTTTGAATATACTGGTGTGATTACATGGTAGTATCTGTTCATACTACATTAACCTTTTAACAACGCACACACAAGTAATCGAATCCGAGCCAACTAAGATGAACATTATCTTTTTTTATTTTATTAGAACCACTTGTTGGATTCGATCTTAACCATTATTATTATGTTTAGATTCAAATACATCGCATAATGAAGATTTAGTTTATCGGTCCAACGTGACCATTTAACTAAAATGCAGAAAAATACATTAAATTAAATATCAAATAACAATACAAAATTCCTTCTCCCATTTCGTTCTCCTAAAAGTTAGCCAAAGGGCCATGTTTTGATTTCTTTGTTAAATTAGGTCAAATACAGCAACTAAAGCAGTTTCCCCTAGGCAAGTGAAGTGAATAGCCGATACTTTCCCCCACTAATTATGCTAAAACCTAAAAAAGTACCCAAAATAACACGCCTGTGACTTCCCCAAGCTAGATTACATTCTATTTCCCCACGCCCTAAACAACATCACTACCCTTGGCTTCACCATACGCTACTATGCACCAAAATCCCATAGGTGTATAGTGGTGTCCCTACTCGCAGCTGCTACGTGCCTATCATCCGCCACCATTGCGTTTATTGCCCCTATGTTCTCATTCAAACTATACAAGTATTGCCCCTGCTCTATCTCCCACGTCCTTACCACACCCGCGCCGCACATTAGCGCGTACCCTAAGTTCACGCAACCAATGGCGTTACTATGCCGTGTGCGGAATCTACACACCTCCTCTAACGTACCAGCGCGGCGGACGATAGCCCGCCCACGGTTGTCAACCGTGATAAATGCCTCGTTGTTGGTGTCGAAACAAGTCACTCTTAGTCCCCTACTATGCTGCTGATCGTACAATGTGAACTCCTGGTTTATCAAGTCCAGAATCATGTAACTCGAATCCGTACATGCCACAGCCGATTCCTGACTTGTCATCCTCACTCGGCCTATGGTTTCAGTGAACTCAGTCAACATGTGCCATCCCATCACGGCTTCTGGGTCAGTCAATGATGCGTTCAGGTAGACTAGCTCTTCAGTGTTACCGTCCCAAATGTGGAAAGCACGGCCAGGGACGCCTGCGTAAAGGCCAACCCACCAGCGCTCACATCCGGTGAAGTCCACCAATGCACCGTCGTCCAGGACGTTGCCCATGTGGGCCCGGCGAGCAAGGGGTTGCCCATCTATTATGGCTACGTGGATGTCTCCATCCAAGGTGGCGAAAATGATTCTGGGGTGGGCAATGACAATGCCGGATACGGCGCGTGAGAAGCGGCCGAAACGGTCGCGGTGCTGGGGGAGGAAAGTGTTGACATGTTGGCGGGTGTGAAGCTCGAAAAGGCGAACGGTACCATCATCGAAGCCGCAAGCTAGGTGGGAATCAGACAGGGTGAGGCAACGGCACGTCAGCCCATCCGGTAAGTCAACGCCAGAAGGATCGAAGTGGAGGGTGACGTGAACTGATCTCCCAGCGCGAAAATTCTGAGCCGTCCGATGACGATATATGTATTCATCTCGCCACGTGGCGTGCACGCTGCGAGTACGGCCCCAAATGATGCTTGTGAGACGGTACCAGAGTGGATCAGATTGAGAAACAGCTTGCCACGTCGAGCAAACCTGCATGCAAAAACATTTGTACGTAAAGGAAAAAAAAACCCGAAGCCGAAATACAAAAATGGAGTTCATGCAGCAAAGAAAATTAGGGTTAGGGTAGGATAAAATAGAACGGTGTGTCTGCAATGTAAAATCATTTCATTGAGATCTTTCAGTACTGAAAATACGATAATAAATTCCAAATGGGAAGCTAAGTGCATGCGCGTGAATAGCTTAATAGGGAGAAAGTAGGCACTAGAGACGATAGAGATGGGGGGAGAAGGTTTCCGATGTCAGAAAATGAGAGAGACAAACACAGGTCTTCATAAATAGAAAAGAGAAGAGAGGAAAATAGAGGGTGGTTGTTTTGTTTTTCGGAATATCGGCGTTGAACTGACTTGTCCTGAATTGAAGCATAGACCTTGTAGTGATACACAGAGACCTAATCACAGAATTCAACTGTCAGGCTACCCTTTCCCTTGTGTCTTTTCTTTTCATGGTTTAAACCCTGAAAGGGGCTTCCCCACCCACTAATTTCTTCGGCCCCTTTAAGTCTTACTTACCCCATACAATTGGGACTTGGGAACCGGGACGCGTCTCCCCCATGCTTCACCACCATACCTTTGATTTATTACTTGTTAATATATCCTCCATCACCATAAATTAATTACAATATAATTATATTTTAACCTCATAAAAATGAAATAATTTCTATTTAATCTCGAAAAACTATAAATTAATGGATAATAAATTTATATTTTAATTTATAAAAAATATAATTAATTAATGTTTAAAATGAAATTCAATATAAACAAGCATTGGGTTCCATCTCCTTTTGGACATTTGCCAATGCTGACTTTTGACCCATATTCCCTCACGCCTTTACTACAAAAACCATCATCAGCTACATCTACATAACCATAAAGCCTTAAGCAAAGCCTTGAAAATTTGAATATTTTATTATTTTAAACACCAATCTTTGCTCATAATTATCATATAAAATTTTACCTGTTTCACTTTCTGTTGCTTGTAGATTACTCATCATTTTCTTACTCTATAATCATTTTTTTTTGCCAAAATTAACAATAATACGCGTTTGAATGGAAATTAGTAGTAACATTATTTAAATGTCACAAAATGTGTTATTCAAGGATCTCTTGAGTATATACATACCAAAGCTTCTTTTTTTCTCATTAACATGCTCCTGCAATAAAAAATTATTATGGGTTGAGTAGGGTAAAAACTGTACTTTCACGCCTCACATAAAATGACAGACTTTATTGCTAAATCAAGGGGGGTTAAGCATGAAGCACTCATCATGCTGCACTGCAACCCAAAAATTTTTAAGCAAGAATAGTTAATGTATTTTCGTCACATTTCTAAGAAGTTTGGGACATATGTCTAATGCAGAACATGAGGAAGAGAAGAGAAGAAAGTACAAATGGAGAGGATATGGCCTTAAATTATGCTAAAAGCTATATATGATTCGCAGCACATTTAAGAAGTAAAGTAGGCCCTCAAAGGGTCAGTTTGCACATTTTAGCACTAATAAAGGGAGAATCCCATGGAGTTTTAGCGGCTATGGCGCTGGCGCCTTAACAAATCAGTCAAAAAAGTTGGAAAAATCTAGAGAGCTTAAAAAGGACCATTCCAAGAAAGGGAATTCAAAAACCAAAACAGCCTTTCTTTATTTTTCCCCTCCCTCTACTCAATATGTGAAAAAGAGGTCCAAAAGTAGACATTTCGAAAGTGGTAAAAAGGAAATGAATAACTAACATTGCGCCAAGCTACATCATTCGAAAGGGACATGTATTAGTTTAGAAAATGGACCAATCCAAAGTCAGTTCCCTTTCCAACCCTTGCTAAGACTTGACAGTTGACATTAAACACCTGGGCTGCCTGTGTCTGTAAAATTGCAGTGCAGTTTCAGGGTGAAAACGATATTTTTGACCAGATAGCTTCTTAAAGGAATGGATTATCTAATGCACTCAAGATTCTCTCCTAAAAGAATCAAACCAAAACAAGGAGTAGGAAGAAGATGAAAGACATACTTGAAACACATTGGCAAGTGCAGCAGCTGCGGCGAGGCGGCCAAGAGAACGAGAAGCATCGATGGCGACCTGGAGGACAAGGTCTTCAAGAAAAGGCCCCGGCCAGATTTCGTTATTGGTTCGTCTACGAGTCAAAGAAGGCCCTTCGGAATCACCGCCTCTTCTTGCACCACCATTGCCATTACCATCCGCAGAAGATGAAGACATCAATTATAAGTAAGTGGAGAAGCTATAAAGGAGAGGAAAGAAAGAGAGAGCAGACAAAGAAACAAGGACAAAAAGGTGGTGGATGAAGACACGAAATGAGGGACCCCAATGATAGTATTTGAAAATATTGGACATAATATATATAAAAGAAAACGAGAATTGTCAATTTTATTTTAAGCTACCATCCGTACATAGTTTTTATACAGATATAATTACACCATGTAGCAGTACCATACATCTAAAAGAGAAAATACGTTTGGTTTTAGGTTTAGAGGTTTCCCGCCCTGCAAAGGCGGCCGGGGGAGGGGGGGCGTAGTTTCAGTTTCACTGAAGAAACTGATGGATGTTTTCAGGTGCTTTTCTCGGCGTATCTCTCTTTTGTCCACCTTTCTTTTTCGTCCTGTGTACGTGTGTATATAATATTTGACGATTGTTTATATAAATCAGATAAAGTTTTCGTTAAATATTTGGAATACAGGTTCAGATTTTTGGGATTGAAAATCTTTGGAGAAGTAAATGGAATGAAATTATAATTTAATGTTATTTTTATTTTTAATAAAAAAATGATAAATTAAATTTTTTTATTTTTTAGTTGAATTTGAATTTTTTCAAGAGAAAAAAAAAATCTATCATTTTCATTGAAAAAGAATATAGATGACATGAAATCAAAAAAAATTTTAGTAGTCTTTTGACTCTTCAAGGTAAAGTTTTAACATATTTTTCTATAATAAATTTATTTATTTTTCACTTTTCAATAATTTACAATTAGGGATGACAAAATTTAATGCTTTTTTTTTTCTTTTATCAATGAATATGGAGTAATTATGGATCTAAGTTAATTGTTTGCTCACTATATGAAATTATTAATTTATTTTTGTATATATGAGTGTTAAAATGGTAAAGATGTAATAATATATTGCAGAAAAAAACACATTATATGTTTAAATATTATATAACTTTAAAAAAATAAAAAATATAAACAATAAGTAGCAAAAATTAAATTGAAATAAAGTGAGATGGGATAGGGCGGGACGGGGATGAATGCATCTAATATCCATGAAGGTGATAGTGATTTTTAATATTATACATCCATAGTAGAGTGAAACCAATGGTTAAAGATAACGTGTCAATTGTGGAGCAGCGATGAATTTAACAACATTATCCCTCACCTTACTTCATTGTCATCCAAAATACAATCCAACCTCTTTATAACCACCTTATTTGTTAGGGGTGAAATTTAACATTCTTTTTCACTTTCCAACAACTATTTTTCATCTCTGACCGAGTCCAAACAACTAGAAACTTATTTTTTGATATAAATATAATCAATATTATCCATAACAACTTTATTTGTCTACTAAATTTTTGAATATTATAAGAAACTGGTTGTTATACACTTATAATAACATTTAAAACGCGTATACATTTGAGTTTAGATAATATTTAATTTTTTGAAATTTTAAATTATATTATTAATTAGTGAGATTTAAATAGTACATTTAATAATATTTACAAAAGTAATTTTATTTATTAAATATTAATTTCATTTAATATAATATTTGATTAATATATTTTTACGTAAATTTAAAATTTTATTGAAATAGTATCTTAATTAAAAATTATTTTTTTTTATTTCATTGAAAAGAATTAATTTTCTTTTAAATTTTAGATAAGAGGTTATTATAGAGAACTAATTTACATTGAGTTTTCATATTTTATGGTTGATGTTATAAAGAGAAAAAAATAAAAGAATTAAATACCTAAACATGATATTTTTTTTTTATAATTTGGCCCCTCTAATGTTTTTTTGTCCAATTCAATACCCGAAGTTGATAGCTTTTCTTAATTTGATACTAAAGTTTTTTTTTTTGTCTAATTTGATATCTAAATTTATCAGATGTTATATAAATTATCTCAAAATACTAACCGTGTTACTTTTTTATGAGTAGACATATATAACTATTGTACGACAAACGAATGTTGTGTTAAAATTATCATCACTACCGGAGGAAATTCATATGAGCTTTTAGCTATGGTTAATGAATGGATATTGAAGAAGAAAATAAGAGTTTTAAAAACACAAAACAAAAAAAATTCATTGTGTTGAATTTAAAAAAATAAAATAAGCTAAAACTAATTAAATATTTAAAATACAAAAAAAATATTACATCATTTCGGGACTCTTGGAAGGGGAATAATTATTCCGTAAATTCTAGAGTGATTCTTAGAATCCATGCCTTATTATTGACAACAACAAATGACTATTCTTCATTTTTATCGAAGAAAGGCTATTCCGCTGAACAACGAATAACATATAATTTTCTTTTCGATTTTACTCCCATCATTTCAAGACAAATTTTGTCAAACTTGAATTGGTTTTTTCAACATCATTCTCGCTGAAGAGGTAACACAAAAAAACTTTTTGGTTTTTTATTCGGATTAGTGATGGGGGTTTTGAGCCTTTAAATTCTAGGAGTCAACAACGATGAAGATAACCAAAATGAAGGCTTGGAGAGATGGAAGACCACAAAAATACAATGGAAAGCTGAAGATTATTTTTGTAATCTAGGTTTATTGTTAAGTTTTTTTTTTTTTTTTTTTTTTTTGAAAAACCCCGGTAGAAAATAAGAAAGAAGTTATGAGAAATCTGTGATGAAATTTCATCAAGCCTCGACGATGGTTGATAGTGACGATGACGACGGTGATGAGCTAAGAATGGAAATATTCTGGAAAAATAAAAATTGGTTCATTAAAAAAGGACAGAAACAGATGGAACTCTAGAGGAAAGAAAGAGATAAAGTATTATTAAAATAATATTTTATACTTTTATAGGTAGATTTTTAATAATATTTTTAAATATTTAAAGATAATAAAATAAATTTAAATATGATTTTTAGATTTATTTTCAAATATTATTTTTTACATAATATTTATAAAGTTATTAAGAAGTAAATATATTTTTATAAATAATGTACTATAGGATTAAATATATTTATAATATATATCACCAAATTATAATATTAAAATTTTCTACATATATTATTTTTATGAATTATATTAATTAATGTAAATTTATATAAACATTTAATAATAATAAAATAATAAAATATTATTATTTAATTAAAGGGTAATAATGTTATTTAACATTTATTATTATTTTTTATTCCTTACCATCAATTTAGCGAACCAAACAACTTAATACTATTATTTGTCGATTCCATTCAATCAACCAATAATATCTATTACTTCCATATTCCATTCCTACTGTATTACTATTACATTTCTTTATTTATTCCATTCCATTAAACCGAGCATATTGTAAAAAAAAAAAAAAAGGGGACGAGGTTCTATCTAAGCTTACAAAAGATAGGGATTTATAAAGCTATATAGGGGCATGCTTTGGTTATTTTTGGACCAATGAACAGGGGCGAAATTAAAATTTTTTTTTCGGGATCGAAATTAAATTGTAATTTTTATGATAATAAATATGCAATTTTAGTAATCTATATCTTTATAATTTTTAAAGGATTAAATCAATTTTTTTTCATTTTTAAGAGAACCAAACTAACCCCTTAATTACGCCACAAGTAATGAAATTTCACTTGTGAATTTGAATGGTAGATTAATGGTTGAGTGTGCATGTTTACAAGTATTAAGCTACTGACACATCTATGTTAAGTTGTGATGTATTGATTGCTACGCTGTTGAAATGTTTTACGGAATAGGTGTAATATTGGCCTAAGTTAGGCATGGAATGGTCACTAGATATGCTTTACAATGTTGATTTTAAGCCATTTTGCATTAAGAGTATCAAGACATTGAGAGCATGTCTTGAAACATTGAGAATAGAAATGGTCATTTGGAACTTTTTTGAGGCAGTGGTCTCGAGACGGAACGAACTTGTTTCAAGACATAAGTTGTAAAATCTTGAGACAATGGGGTCATTGTCTCGAGACATGAAACCCGTTGTCTCTGGATAATTATCTCGAGACAATCAACTTCAAAGAAAAAAAACATGAGAGAGACACACTATTAAATTTTAATATTTTGAGGTAAATTTGAACCGTGTATGATCCCATATAATCCCAAAATGCTTTAAATGAAACTAGTGAACTTCTATTGTGCATGTTTATGACTGAAATTGGAAATGTATGAGATTTATTAAGATTGTATGTTCAGTTACTTAGCGAAACGAATTGAAACAATCTGAGTTGTTCTGACAACTTAATATGATATCATGCGTTTGGACGCGACGATCAAGTCCCGTGTGGGGTGTCATAGGAAAACAGTAACACTCTTCATCTCAATAACGTGTACGAGATCAGATATTAGCAGCAATGCCTGGAAAAGATGAAGTTGCTTAGGAACGAGGTCGCCGCCGCTTTACTTCAAATGCCTCGACAAAACTTTGATGTTAAGCATCTTCATATGTACCTGATATCGCGGTTACATTCAATGCTATGCTCTGTTTTATTTTGTTGTGCCTCATCTAGATTCGTTTCAAAGGTCTGTAGTAATTCAATCAGCTCACCAACACGTATGGTAGTAATGTCTTTGACTTTTTCAATTGCTTTGATTTTCATTGTAAACTTTTCCAGGAGTGATCTTAGCATTATTCAAACTAGTTTCTCATCAACATACAGCATAATAGTCAACAACAGTTTCCATATCATTCATTTGTAATGATTCAAACCTAGAAGTGAGCATGTAGAGTTTTGAGAGCTTGTCTCCTGGTGTCCCCTTTGTGCATGGTCTCTTGTACGATCCATGCTTCACGTGTGGATACACATTTTGAGATCAATCTAATTTCTTCTGGATCTATAGCTATAAATATAACATTTAAGGTTGAGTTATAATTTACTGTCTTATCTTCTTCTGATGTTCATGTTGTCTCAACTTTAGGAGTTTGTACACCATTGGCCTCAATGTAGAAAGGTACCCATCTAGTCACTATACACTTCAACACCTTTTCATCAAATGATTTGACTAAAGCTCTGATTCTAACCTTTCAATATGTGTAATTTTGAACCGATATAGGAAAAGTTGCCAAGTTCAAGTCATAATATGAGAACAATTGTCAAATTCAGAACTGAACTTGACCAAAAAAAAATTCGAACCCCAATGTAAAAAAAAGTTATCAAGTTCAGACCTAAATAATAATTTAACCCTAAAAATAGATAATATGTAATGAAAGAATAATAGTTTTTGTTAGAAATATTTGGAGGAAGGAAAATTAAGAAGACTGAATCTGTGAACATATATATACATGAGCTAATCATGTAGACTCATTTGGCTTAGTTATAAAGAACATATATACTAAATACTGCAAATTATTAATAATCTCCCACTAATTTGAGATGTTAGTAATCAATTTATCTATTGCACAAATAAAGATTATGCATGCCAATTGGTATCTGCATATTGAACTAAAACTTGGTGTATTAAATTGAATAAGTATAATTGCTGACTACTAACAGTTTTCACATCATCAGTTTTGCTACATGCCAATTGCATCAGCATGTGAAATAATGATATTACACTTGTGAATACAAGCATCACTTGGAATGCACGACACACTTGAAAGAAACATCTCTGCTATGGTTTACAATGAGTATACAGGATTCAATTGTTTGATACTTTTGGAGCATTAGTCGTCGTCACCCCCGAGATCACCCCACCGAACATTGTACTTGGCTGCAAGATAATGTGCTCCGACGGGTCCTCTGCTCCCATAAGGGTATAGCTCTGGAGCAATCTTTTTTGCTTCAAGTTCTTTCAACAATGGTGTAAACAGTGACCAAGCAGCGTTGAGCTCATCGCTTCTAATGAACAACCTTCGCTCCCCTGCTATAGCATCTAAGAGCAACCTCTCATATGCATCTGGGATTTCTGTTGGATACCTGCACATCATAACCGGAGTCTTAAGTTCATGCAATGAGAGAAAAACTTGGAAGGAAATCAGGAGTTCCAAACCAAAAATTATCTTTATTTTTCAAATTGAAGCCTGTTAGACATGCATTTACTGGCAAGAAATCTTTGTTTTGCCAAGGCTAGATGTAAAATCTGTGATTTCAAGGAAAAACCGATGGGTTTTCCGGTATAAAGATGCTGCTGAACTAAACAAATGGTCGGAAATGATTTTTTTACTATGCAGAACATTATAGTTTCCAATATCAAGCTCGTTAAATACAGGTCAATGAAAGCAAGCAGCATAACGAGTTGAAAAACAGTTAATTTATCCCTGTACCTGGCTCGATAAAGCAAATTAAGGTCACTGCGGTCTAATCTCATTCCAAGACCAGGAACTTTGTTATTGATCTTCAGATAAACGGCTTCATCAGGTTGCACACGCAGCACAAGCTCATTTGTAGCCTTGTCCAAATCGGTTCCGAAATTACGCTTGTACAAATTACCTGGGACGTGTCTGAACTGAACTCTGATCTCCGCCCTGGGTTTTCAAGTCCACAACTTTTCAATCCATTCAATTATAAGAATGATTACAAGGCATAGGCCCGTGATAAAAGTCAAAGAATAAAAATAACCACCTACCGCTTCCGATGCAGAGCTTTTCCGGCCTTCATGAGAAAAGGGACACCATCCCATCTAGCATTATTGATAAACAAAGCTGCTGCTGCAAATGTAGGCGTTATACTGTTATTCGGTACAGTTGAGTCATCGGTGTAACCTGGATATGTTCTACCACCCTTGTTGTGGCCCTTATACTGACCAATGATGACATCTTCTAGTTCCAGTGGTTTCATTGATCTCAGAACCTTTACCTGAAAAAGCCCACCATGTTTTACCAGATTCTTAATAAATAGAATTTCCGGGAAAACTAAAGACAATGTAAAAGCAACATGTCAAAGGTAATAACAGTACCTTTTCATTCCTAATGTCCTCGGCATCTAAGCTGACAGGGGTCTCCATTGCAAATAGTGCCAGCATTTGCAGGATATGATTTTGCATTATGTCCCGTATGATCCCGTAATTATCAAAATAACTGAAATAATAAGAAACACATGAGTGATCTTGGTCATTGAAAAGAACCGTGTTTTTAAATACAAAAAGATGAACAGAAACTCACCCTCCTCGTCCTTCAGTACCAAAGTCTTCAGAAAATATGAATTGCACATTGCGGATATAATTCCTTGACCATAAAGGTTCGAAAATAAGATTCGAGAAGCGAAGCACTGAGAGGTTCTCAACAAGCTCCTTACCCAAGTAATGGTCAATCCTAAAAAAGCATAATTAAAATTAAGATGTTCCTTTAGTTTCATTAACTTCGACATTTTCATTTTAAAAACTGTAGAGCAAGATGTACCTGAATATCTGAACCTCAGTTAGATACTTTTTCAGACATCTTGTTAGCTCAGCCGAGGACTCTGAATCACGGCCAAATGGCTTTTCAACAATGACCCTTGTCCAGCCATTTGCTGAAGAGGCCTTCATGCTGGCACATCTCACCACATCCACGAATATATTTGGAGGTATAGACAAGTAAAATAACCTGTTTGACAGTTTTCCAGCCTGGAAAATAAGCCATTTCTATGTCAGTTTCATGTATTGCGTGTTTAGCCGGCAAACAATGAAATCCATCATTAGGTTCAATAAGACATCCCAATGAGTAATAATCCTTGATATTATTTTCTAACCTTCTGTATTATACTTTATTAAGTATCAAATCTTAATCAATCTTTTCTAAGGCCAATCTGCCGGTATTATCATACAATAACAAACATGAAAAGCCTTCCACTGTTGCACCATTCTAAAAATGCTAGAACTTCAATCAGAGGATCGTATAGGGGTATCACAATTTGGAGGTGAAACAAATTGTAAAATGTTAGAAAATGCTATATGTTGTGGCTGCAATTGTTCATTTTCAAAAGTAAATTTTCCATAAATCTGAAGGAAATTTCTCAGATTCTCTAGTCTGTTTCATCCCACTCCAAAAAGATAGCAAACTTAATACCATGAGATATGCATTGCTAAAACCTATCCAGCTTCTGTACCTACATGTACATGTAAGCTAGTCTTCGAAGTAAATACGAAAACAACAGAATAAGATTGATTTGAGGATAAGGAAACCGAGAAAAAATGCAAGCTAACATGTTACCTCTTTCTTTTTCAGCTTGCCGTCTAGTTCAGCAAAATTCTCCTCGGAATTATATTCACCTGAATGGTAAAAGCATCTCTTCAAGAACTGTTCCATTTTATCTTTACAGTTTTCCCTACAAGTCATACCATGTAATAAATCAACACAACAACATACTGACTTTTTAGATATAGCATGATAGAGATTAGTCAAGTTACTCCAGCATGAGAATAATCTTACCTCTTATCAATTCGACAAGTTAAAGTTGTGCTAATGATGTTCCTGAGCTCTTCATCTGTCAGTTTAGTACGAGCATAACCAAAAACTACGAAGTTCTGCATAACAAGAGGAAACATAGCAAAAACTCGCTAGTCATTGCCAATGTCTTATTTTTCTGCCATATAGAAATCATGTAGGCTCCAGTCAAAAAAAAATTATTCGATCTTTTGAAAGAAATGAAGAAGATTTTACCTTAGGAAGCCAATCTTCATAGTAAAGAGCAAAAAGTGCAGGGAAAATCTTCTTCTTAGCAAGGTCCCCTGAAGCTCCAACAACAGTTATGCTGAGTGTAGACAGTGCTTCCTCTGTGTCCAAGATGTCGATGAAAAATTCTTCTTGTTCTTCAGGGTTGATCCCTTTCGCCAAAGGGCTTCCATCCGTACCTAATCCGAAAAGCCCTCGAGTGAGAAACTAAACCAACCACAAACTTGTTGAAGAATACACAAAATCACATGATTTCCAGAATCCAAAATATGCTTTCAAATCACAATTATGAATACATGGTAAAAGAAACTATTGCACCACTTAGGACTAATCTGAAAACCTCTTTAAATAGTTTATTACTTGACAAATTGATAATTATCCACTACACAGCATCAAAGGCTCCCAGAAATCATACATAGGTGAAATCAAAGTATTCATATCTCAAATCTGGAAAGGTAAAAGCAGCTTAATTCATTCAACAATTCCAAAATCCAACAACAAGAATGCTTGCAAGTTGTAAATAACAGGTTACATTATTACCAACTAAAAATCAGTTATCTAAATCTCATTCGCAAATACAACTCAGTGCATATCATTAACAAATCAAACAGTTAAAAGAAAAAGCAATAAAATGACTGACCACCCTGCATAGAAACAGCGTTTAACGGATGTCCATTACAGGATTTGATCCGGAACTGGTTTCTTGTACGGATTCTGGGACAAACTTGAGAAACCCGTTTAAAGAAACAACATCTCATTGGCTTCCAAACATTGAATTCAGAAGAGAAGGCAAGTGAAGAAGAAGATGAAGAACAGGGAGCAATTTGTGCAGCCATGCAAATGATGAATAAATAAGGGAATAAAAAAAAGAAGAAAAAACTAAACAAATGTTAAAGGAAGCATGTTGCGTGCATTGTTGGATAATGATAGGAGTAAAGAGATAGATGTTTTGGTACTTGGGAAAAGAATGCTAGAAAAATATCTTTGCCCTTTAGAGTAATTGAAAAGTTGAGCAATTCGGAGATGAGAGTTCTTCAAAGATACTAATGAAATCTGCAATGTGAGGTCAGGAATTTTTTCTCTTTAGATTCTGTTTTAATCTTATCATGTTTTTATTACATCCTTAAATATATAAAATGGCGGTAAAAGCGGTTATTTCGAGCTAGTTTAGCACTATTTTTTAGGTAAAAAAAAAAAAAAAAACTTTTTGAAATAAAAGTAATTTTAAATAAAATTTGTAGGAGAAAAAATGTTTTTCAAAAATCAAAATTTGACCCAAAAACTTTTTTTTTTTAATATTTTTTTCTCAAAAACGCTTTTTAACTTGAAAATATTTCCTAGAAGCATTGTTAAATTAAACCCTATTTAAGTGTCGAGGATTCGTATCTTGGATTGAGTTAAAAAGAATAATCTGCTTTTATATATTAAAACAATGAAACTTTAACAAAAAAATAATGGAAAGAAATATATGATGCAAGTTAGTGTAATGATCGGGCGAGGGAGCAAAGAAAGGAATAAAGAAGGAAAACAATAAAAGAACAATAATTTTAATTTTATATAATCTAATTAAAATATTTTATTTGCGTCGATTGAGTTTTAATTTGATTGTCATAGTTATTACTGTTCATGTAGAAGAATGTGAGTTCGGGTGTCTTGAAGCGTATTATCTTTTTATTTATGAGTTGAAAAGAAGATTTTGATAATTCTAGATATTATTTAAAATAAAAAAACATATATGAACCAACCTATGAAATTGTTTCAGAAAAAAAATTCTATTTTTTTAAGAAAGCTATAACTGCTTATTATAAAGTTATAATTTTTAACGAAACGGTAAAGGTTTAGATGGGTTGAAAAATAAATATTAAATAAGTAATTTAAATATTATTTAGTTTTTAAATATGGTAAGTATTTAATAAAATTAGCATTGATCACCACTGTTTAATGTTTTACTGTTTTTTAATATAGCTGTGATTTTTTTACGGATGAATTTCAAAATTACATGTAAATTTTAATTTAATTTAATGTGTAATATTATAATAAAATTTTATTTGATGTAGTTTCATATATGAAATTTTACTTTTGATTTTGTTTAACTTATGAGAAATTTATTGATGTAATATTTAATTAAATTAGAAAATGAACGAATAAATCCAAATTGTGCTATTTTTAAAAATAAATTTAATTTATTTCCGCATGGCTACGGTGATAAAAACGTTTACTTCACTTTAAATTATGTGAAAAGAATTAAAATTTACTCATTTGTTTTTTAATTTAATAAAATGCCCATCACCACTTCACCGTTACATAATAACAGAAAATAGTGTACCGTAACTAACGGTGGAATATAAAATTTAAAATCAAAATTAAAAATGCACGTAATAATTAAAAATAAATTAAAATCAAAATATATATTATATTTACATTTTTTTAATAAATTAAGAATAAGCTTAAACCATAATTCTTTTTTCAATCTGTACCAATTCAACCGAATTTTCAACTAATAATCTATTATTTTAATGACTAGATGTCGTTATTCAATCTAATAAAATCTAACATGCCCCAATTTTTAACAGTATTAATAGAGATTTGTTCATGGGTCCATATGGTCTAAATGGAATTAAAAGGTGCATGAAATCAAGGTTGAATTTGAATTAAAAAAAAAAAAAAAAAGCCAGAAAGCTGACATAGCTGAAGAATGATACAAAACAAACTTGTATGTTACCCACGTCAAATATTGATTCACATTGTTCAAGATTCCAAGAATCTTAATTCTCTGCAATGACGCTGACTATGAATTCCAAATGTTAGTGTGAGAATGTAGGTAAATTCAGTTTCTTTTTTTAAATTTTTATGCCAGTATTTATTTCCGATTGAAGAAAAAAAAAATAACTGGAATGGGATGAGCATTTACTAGTTAGCAGCTGCCAAATCACCAAACCATGGTATGCATTGGAATGGGAGTAGGGCATACTGAACCCCGCTGTGAGCCAAGCAATAGTCAGATTTCAACCTCAGGAGTTGGTAATCCTCAGATTCACCCCCAGTGTTGGGCTTTGGCATGCAGTTCCCAAGTCAGTTACCAGTAATCTCCACATGAACACTTACCCTCATCAAAATGATGAAATCGGTTCGAGTCCCGTAGTATAATTACCCTACCAACAATCTTCGATATATACTTGAATGCCATGTGACAATCACCACAAACGCGAAGGTTTTTCATTATCCTAATCGGTAATCTGGAATCGCGTGTGAGAACAAATGCCACCGCCAGTTTCTCACTATGGTAGCCCAGGATTTCCTCTTTACTCTCTGCTTCCAAGTCATACAACGCAAATCTTGTCTCCGGCACGTATCCGGCATCCCTCATTTTTCTGTTAAGTTCCTTGAGTTTTGCATAGATCATATCATTATCCGGGTGTAATTGATCACCTGCCACAAATACATGGATGCCATCTTTCATCGTGACCCAACTACAACCGACTTCTTTCTTTGCTGCCGCCCTTCTCATTGCCACCCTGGCCTCCGCTACACCATCCCACTTTCCCCCAGAAGCATACATGTTGGCAAGGAGAACATAGTTCACTGCATTTTGAGGTTCCAATTCAAAGAGCATCTCAGCAGCCTTCCGACCCAACTCTGCCTTTTGGCCATTGGTTCGGCAGCAAGCCCCTAAGACTGTCCTCCAAATAAGAACATTAGGCTTCAATGGCATGTTATTTATAAAATCTTCTATTTTGTCAAGCTCACCAGCTCGTGCAAGGAGATCCACCATACATGAAAAGTGCTCCATCTTGGGAGCCAACCCATAAACTTCCTTCATAGAGCTGAAATGAGAAAACCCTTCATCAACCAATCCTGCATGGCTACAAGCTGATAAAACACCAACGAAGGTTACATGATCTGGAAATTGACCATCTAGCTTCATACGCATAAAGAGCTCAAGAGCTTTGTCTCCATGTCCATGACGAGCATAGCCTGATATCATAGAATTCCAAGAATATACATTCCTTACCGGCATCATATTGAAAAATCTTGAAGCATAATCTATCCTTCCACATTTTGAGTACATGTCAATAATTGCACTTCCAACCACAACATCAGATTCTAAACAAGCTCTTATAGAACAAGCATGAACTTCCATGCCACGCTCTAATGTTGCCACTGAAGCACAGGCGCTTAGAACAGTGGCAAAAGTGAAGCTATCCAGTTTTTGACCCTTCTGCATCATAAACCAGACTAAATCAACAGCTTTGTCCAATAGCTTATTATGTATATACCCAGAAATCATGGAATTCCAACTAACTTCATCTCTTCTCTCAGACATCCTGGAAAAGATCTTCTCGCATTCATCCATCTCCCTGCACTTTCCATAACAAGCCAAAAGTGCATTCTCGATAGAACTGTCATTGGTGAGACAGTGTTTAATTACTAGAGCATGTATCTGATGGTTCAATTTGCTGAGTGAAAGAGATGATGCTGCCGCAAGAATGTTTATAAAGGTTATTCTGTTGGGAACCCACCCATAATACATCATGTCCAAAAAGCATTTAACTGCTTCTGAAACCGAAGACATTGAATCAGCTAATGCTCCAATCACAGTATTCCATGAAACTAGATCATAGTCCAGCATCGAGGAGAAAATGTTCTTGCATTCAGGAAGACCTCCAATAGTAGCATATAATGCAAGAAGAGCATTTGAGACCGAAACATCCACATCAAGTCCCAATTTTAGAGCTTCACCATGTATCTGTTGTCCGTTTATGCTCCACCCCAAGCTTGCACATGAACTCAGGGCACTTATTACAGTGTAATTCGAAGGCATTAATCCAGTTCTTCTCATTGCGTAGAAGCTTGAGACAGCATCTCCAAAACACTGATTCTGGTCAAGACCAGAAATCATGGTATTCCAAGATACCAAATCTTTATTAACCATAAGTCTAAAAACAGAAGTAGCAGCCGTAATATCACCACATTTAGCATACATGTTAATAAGCCCATTTCCAAGTGGAACCACGGTGTCATCTAAGCCCCTACAAATTAAATAACCGTGAACTTCTCTACCTTTTCTTCTCCCATGTTCTAACTCGCTAAATTCGGAAAAAGAATTTAACAATATAACGTAAGAGACAATTTTTACATCAACCAAGTTCATCATCTCCATAAAAACTTTAGCTGCTGCTTCACCACATTTCTGCCTTACCAATCCAACCATCAAACCATTCATAGAGACTACATTTCTCGAACTCATTTGCCCAAAAATCTTCGTAGCATAGTTAGTTAAACCAAACCTTGCAAATCCATTCACCAAAGCACTACCGACATAGAGATCTGAAAGAAACCCATATTTTGTAATCGTACTAAGCATTTGCTCGAGCAAACATAAACCAAAATTAATGGAAGAACAAGCGGCAGTTATCAAACTCCCAAATGTATATTCATTAGGCTTGAAACTGGACCCTGTACACTCTGTTTGCATCCTCGTGAACAACTTGAATGCAGACACTGGATCTCCAGTTTGAGAATAAACTGATATAACACTGTTCCAAGATATTGAATTCTTAACCTGTATGTCATCAAAAATGCGACGTGCATCAGCAATGGACCCCATATAACTCCCATACATTGATATCAGCACATTACAAACAACTACATCGAACGAATATTGAGATTTCGAAATCATCCCGTGAATTTGCAAACCAAATTGAAGACCGCATGGTCCGAGCTCCTGACAAGCTCGAAGAACACTGCCAAAGGCATAATGAGTAGGCCAAACACCCATAGAAATCATCTCTTTAAATACCTCACACGCCTCATTAGGCATCCCATTTTGGTTGTACCCTGAGACCAAGCAAGCCCAGGTAACCGGATTCCTGTCACGCATTTCGTCGAACACTTTTCGCGCAGATATTAAATCACCAGCTCTTACATAAACATTGATGACGGAGTTGGACAAGTACAGATCCTCGTTAAACCCGTATTTCAGGACCAGCAAATGAAACTCTTTAGCATCGGTTAAGCTACGAGAATCTCTGTACCGCGTAACCAAAGACTCGCATAGCTCGAAACTTGAAGCTGAAAAGGGCGGGGAGGAGAGTTGAGATTGAGATGATTCATAGTGAGTAAGCAAGTTTTCCAATGGGATTGGAGAAGGAAGAGAAGGGTTGATTAAGGAATGGAGGACTTGGGGTCTGCAAAGGTGTTGGTTAGTGGCGCTCGTGGTAAAAAGTGAAGGGGCGAATGAAGTAAAAGCAAGTGTTGAGTTGCAGGTAACACGCATTGGTATTTGAGTAGATGGGAAGAGAAACCGGAGCATGGCAACGTTGAAGGTCGACCTTTCTGGTTCATGCTTTTTCCCCCTCCTTTGTGTCGCTCAAAATTATCAGCTTTTGACGAACAAATGGCAAGGCATATTAAGAGTGAAGAGTCGAAAAATGTTGCACTGAAAAACAAACTCTCATTGAAACATTAATATTAACATTCATGCATAAATATTTGTTTATTATTATTATTAATTATGGTACAAAAACATAAACTGAATCCGCCCTTTTCACGTAAATTAAGTATATAAGCTCATTGAACAAAAAGAACACGACAGGTTTACAGCCGTTTTACCAACACAATGATACAGCTGCTTACAAGTTACAAACAAACAGGCAGGCCCCGCCATTTACAAACAGGAACATCAAAGAACACAAACAAGACAACAGAAATACTATCAATGGAGGGAACAGCAATTTTAGAGACACGAAAGTCGGTTGCCAATCCTCCCAATATTAACTCTTACTACAGGTATTCTGGAACTGCAACTTTGGACTACTGAAAACTATGGAACTGTCTGCGGTACCAGTTGTTCGAGAACTCATCTAATTCTTCTGCATTCACAAGCACGACCCGCCAATGTCTTTTGAATCTGTTTATCCCCCATAGCTAGAAAAGGGTTTCTCAACAAGTCAATGGATCATTTGGAGGTTTCACTGTACAATAGCCTCTTATACACCTAAAGCAGCAACATTGGTACTATATGCCCAAGAAATTAGATATTACCTCGGTTGACTGAATTGTAATGCAAGAAAGATACCTAATAAAAGAGGGTTTCTAAGATAGTAGCTAATCTTTTATCGGGTGTTCCATTACCAAAGCCTCAACTCTGCATCAAACTTTTTGCCTGCTTTACATACTTGTAATGGAGAATGCTCTTCAACAGGCTGAGCAGCCCCCGGTATCATCCAGACTCGGTATGATCAAAACTTGACCCTGAGGTGTTAAGGTGCTTGTTTGGTTGAGATGACAAGCTACTGATACGGTTCATATGGAAGCTGCAGTAGCCTTGTTTCGATGCTTATCAGCTTCACTTGGCTATGGATTTTCAATGGTGGCCAAGCTGGTGAGCCAATGGAAATTCTAAAAAGATAATGAAGGATGGTCTTTCAGCCTCTCTTAGATACTGTACAGTACCATTCATAATCTTTACAAGCTTCTGACTAATGTATAGGCCAAGACCTTCCCTTGAGACACACTGCCTTTGGTGAAACATCTCCCAAATTAAATCTTCAGGGATACCTGGTGCTGGATGAGTGATCCTGCAACATAATCACTCAAAGTTAACAGCCTCATATTGATTCTTTATATTAGGATAGAAACATCACATGATTGCCACACTGCATGGGAGAGTATGAATACTCACCCAAAGAGAAGTTAAAAAAATTTATTTCTACATGCCATAAGTACAATAAATGCATCCTTAAAACGACTAAAAGAAGGGTGGAAAAGTAAGACCATTCAGATTAGGTAAACAAAGGAAAGCGAGGAAAGAACCCAAGCAGAGAACAAAAACAATTAATATAACATTGTGAGGATTTAAACAATACTGATGTCACTAACCATATTAAACTACTCTAGGCACTCCCCCCACCCGCCTATTTTACTTCTGCAGAAAAGGGAAAATGGAAATTAAAAGGCATTTGGTAAATGTGGTGGTTGAGTCTTTTCTTCTTTTTTAATATTAAAGAACTTGCCAGATTGAATCAGCTATGAACATGATAAAGCATAAACGAAACGGATTTTACCAAAATTCAAGATAAATAATGTGTATCTTCGTCCCAATACGTTCCTTCCGAGGAATTACCCTGAATGAAACCGATGATTCCTCAAACACAGGAGTGAAGAGGAGTGCATTTGTCAAAAAATCTGAAAGGACTTGCTGAAGCCTCAAATTGTCTCCAAACAAGTACATGGATGAGATTTCAGGAGGTAAATCTTGGATCACCTGAACTTGCCGCTCCTGGCTCATTAACATAACTTGTTTCAAGACAGCTTCCAAGGCTTCTCCAAGGTTAAACTCCCCGGAATCCATTTCCATGTAGCTGCACACAGAGCAACCTTTTGTTAGAGAGAGAGAAAGAAGAGATAAGGCCAGCTTATGAACAACACCATACAATAATGAGAAATGTTCGATCCATGAAAGGTTGATTGTAACAATGAACAAATATGATGCTAACTAAGTTAAGAAGCATGTTAAGCACTCTTACCACTCCTAGATACTTTCAATGTCTGTGTCATCAACAATCTTGGCCACTTGTTCCCGACACATTACACTTGTCCTCAGAAGCTGCCTCTGATCGCTACTCAAATTGGAATCCCCCCATCAGACCCTGCATAAAATACAATCCCCTTCAAAGGCTTCCTGAGTTCTTGACGGATGTAAGCCAACTTATTGAGGCTACTAGCTGCTGCCTGTTCAGATATCTTCTGCACTTGTAAAGCATACTGAAGCTCAGGGCTAGCCACATGCAGAAAACACAAAATCCCAGTGATCCTTCCATTAGCATCAGTCCTCCTGTTTGCTTAGAGCAATACTTCAACAAATTTACCCTCCTGATCAAAGAACCCAAATAATAATTTATCTGCATCCTCACCAGCAGTTATCCCATTGAATAATATCCTGAGTTTGGTAAAGGAGTCATGATCCTTCACCCTACAGCCGAACTTGTCTTCTGTAAAAACCTCCCCTAGAAGCATCCTATCAATGGCTTCTTCCCTCTTCATACCAGTCAACTTTTGCATTGCATCATTCCACTCCAAGCATCGGCCAAATTCATCAATCATAAAAATTGGGGGAATAAGAGCAGATGGGTTCCTCATAATACCAACATAGTCACCTTGGACACGCGTATATTTGTTCATGGCCATCTTTTGGCTGGTGAGATTTTGTCCAACAAAGCAAATTCCAACAACATTTTCCTTTAAGTCTCGACTACAACATGCATTAACAACCAAGATGATAGGGCCATTATTTTCCTGACAACCAAAAGTCCTAAGCTTGATTTCAATGCTTCGTTCTTCTATACCTGCCATTTCTCATCAACATTAAATGTAAGCATAAATTCAGGAAACACCTAAACAGTGTAAAGGAAAATTGATTGAATATGAGGAGCCTAATGGACAAAGCTAAAGTGATATTTCCTGCACAAGGAAATGTCCAATTACATGGTTCAATGAAAACCAACAAGATCTAAAAACTTAGTCAGCATGATAGCAGTAAGTAAACAACCCATGCTGAACGATACAGAAAACCTTAACCCCAATCCCGATCCCAATACTCTGATAAGTATACCTACAAACATGTCACTAGTAAATAACACAGCTATGCACTCCATAATATGATTGCGCTGTCTAAAATAGTGGATGCAAATGCAAGGGAAACAGTTTAACCAAAGGTATATATGAAAGAAACAAAAAATATCCACAATGCTGAAATGCAATGTTCAATTAAACAAGGATATAATTTCTAGACAAAAAAAAAAGTAATATCTAATAAGCAGCATGTTTAAAAGATAAATCCCACTATTACCTTCTAGGGCTAATGAAAGCATGTTCTTGACAGCATCAACTGAATCATCCTCAACAAGATCGAACACTGGCATGCCAATTGCTTGCTCAATAGTCAGGCCAGTGAGTTCTGCTGCTTTAGAGTTCCATCCATTTATGTTACCTGAGGAATCAACAGCGAAGATTGGGACAGCAGCAGTCTCAATCAGGCGGACCATTTCATTAGCGACAATACACAGTTCATCCACCCTCTGAATCCTGTCATCAATGGATGGTACATTCACAATCATTTTGGAATCATCAGCAACCTCATCTTGCAAGGATCCTTTCAATATCAGCTGTAAGGAATGAATTGCATCCATTTCTATATCCTCCCAAGGCAGGCTACGCCACTTGACAACCTCCAGAAAAGCCTTGAATGATGATCTTGGATGCATCTTTCTTCCATCATCCTTGCCACCAGGATCATGCTTTGCACCACCCCATTTGATCTCTTTAGCTGTATGGGACCGAAACCAAAACAGGAAGTCTTTAGAAGTGATCCTAACAGCAAGCATCCCACATACTGCCTCTCCAAGAACTGAAGCACCTGGATAGCCAGCTTCCATAAGGCTATCAGTACTTAAGCCCGTACTACTACTATGGTACTCAAGAAGCCATTCTGCTACATCCCTAATTTGTGCCTTTGTAGGGGTAACTCCAAGCAACCAAAATTTCTGTCTGTAGTAAAGTGCGGCCCCATCACACTTAACAAGATCCATAACATTCGAAGATTTAGAAACAATTCCTACAGGGGAATCTCTCAACAGCATGTCACAAAGCACAGTCTTGGTTCGCAGAATATGCTTCTCCCTCATTTGGGCCGCCAACTCCACTTCCTTGTTAATTTGCACTCCAAATACTTGTATAAGAAACTCACAGGCATATCTCAGTGGGAATGGAACAAATCTGGGGCTACTGTGGTGGCAGACCACCAATCCCCATAATTTTCTTCCCTTGTCTTGTTCACTGTCCATCTCATCATCATTCTCATTGATAGTTACTGACATCACAAGAGATGCAATTGATCCCATACTTGCCATATACTGTGCATGACACCCATGAGGAGATCTTAACGTGGATCCACAAAGACTTGATGGTTGAGCTAATCCTTTGTCTTGAATCACCTTAACTGGTTGGGCAGAACAATCACATATCATTCTAACTTTGTTTTTCATGAAAAGGAATCTTGAGGCTTGTGGTATGTCAGTAGCTGGGTAATGCAAGCCTAGATAAGGTTCCAAATCAGGTCTACGGCATTCAGCAATTACTTCTCCATGCTCGTCTTCATGAAATTTATAAACCATTATCCTATCATAACCTGTCAAATCACTAACTTCCTTAACTAAAACATCACATAACAGAGATACGTTCCCACTTGGCAAGGACTGCGACCTTGAAATGGCTTTGGCTGCCAGTTTATAGGACTTCAATGCGCCAGCAGCTGTTACTGGCACCTCGGCTGGGTTAACTGGTTCTAGATCTATAACTAGCGCAGCTTCGATCCTATGCAAAATAGCATAAAAGGGCTTGCCTGATGTTTTACAATGAACCAATATCGGATTGAGAAGGTTAACTTCCCCAAAATTAGCAGCTTTCTGCAAGGCCGTTGCACCAGGAGAACTGAACAGTGTTCTCACATCACTTCCAAAAGTCAGAGGCTCTTGCTGCTCTATGTTCGGAACAGCATGAGGCGCCCAGTCCAACATTTCTGGAGCGTTTTCACTGTAAGCGAGAACAGTGAAGTTTTGCTCATCAACAGCAATTAAGCTTATAATGAATTGTTCAAAAATTAAATAAATAAAGAGCAGTTAAATTTTAATAATCTTAAATAAATAAATCATAATCTAAGTCAAATAGTTTATTAAAAAAGTAAAGTAATAATAACACCTACTTTTATGTATTCTAAGTCTGTTAATATATGTCCCAGTGTTTAGTAACGAGAATATAGGTATTTATTGGCTTTAATTGGCTTAGACTTTATGGTTTAAAATTGGATAAAATTGTTTATCGCAATGAATAATCTCATTATAGGTTCATAGTTCCAACCATATTTAATACGCTTCAGCGCACTCGAACCAACGTCCTCTCATAATAGCAATAATTACCATGCTAATCGAATTAAGACTCGATCGATCATTTTAGTTAATTTTAAATTTTAATAATTTATGTTGAGTCAGGGAAAAAACTGTGATTGGATATGCATCCTTTCCAAATCAAGGAAAAAACTGTCAACTGATTGTATTGACTTTAAGTTTGGTGTAGATCAAGCCTCTTTGAGTTTCAATTTATGGCTGAATAATTCAGCATAGACAAACTTATGAAGTAGTTTCAAGATCTTGACTTAACAGAGCCTCAAGCAGAATACAATTAAAAGCCTAAAAGTAGTAGCAACATCTGGAAGGAGAAAACAGATTCTTAACATAGGCAATGCAGCAATTTTCAATTCTCTGGGAAAAACATAAACAAGCCATCCTTGGTTGTGCATGTATGAAAATGGATGAGACACATGATATTGATAAAATCACATAGCTGTTGGTGTGTGTTTCCATTTACTAATATGGTAAAGAAAGATTTTGTATGTCAACCAACTTACAAAGCAATCTGAGCTCAAAAGAATCCACTACTGCCAACACAAATTTATTGCTCCAAAGACAAGCAGCCAATTTGGAGAAAGAATCAGAAACGATCTCGATGATACAAAACTATAACAACTTTGAATTTATATATGTGTTTCTATGAACTACTGAATAAAATAATGTAGATTTCACCAGTTACAACAGTGGGAAATCTGAGATGCTCAAGTCTCAACTCGTCGTCACAGCTAAAGAAGTGTTGTTCGAATGGTACATTTGAGCAAAATTCAAGCACAATTGACGATCTCTGTCGTCTCCCCAGCCACCCCAGCCCTTAAACCCCGCTTTATACCCAGGTTGATTGTCATACACATGCACACCCCATTCTGATCTGATATTAGCAACCTTATCAATGTCATCTACTTGCATGTTCACTGATCCATTATCAATGCAAGCATTAGTCTGCCCTTGGCCCTGATGCAAACCACATTTCCCGAAGTGAACTGCACTAGTCCTTGGACCTCGTAACGTGTACACTGGACTGCCAAAGGAAGGATAGACTGTCGCCCACATTGTTATATCCCAATTGTAATCATCGAAGAAGCAAAACTCTTTAGCCTTCCTGTGGATTTTTCTCCAAACAGTCCGATTGAAGGCATAACCTACATTTCCCATTCTCTCTGCAATCAAACTATCCCATCCTTCCCCTCTTAAATTCACATCACAAGGTGCCAGATTTGCAGCATAGCAATCCGGGCATTTGATAGGCTTCAGCGAAACAAGAAGCTGTAAGCAAGGATAACTGCACAATATGCATTAGAGTAAATGAAGTGATCCTCCTCTATGAAAAGAATATGCCCATTGTGCCCTCTGGTTTCCTTCAACCCATCCCACACAGTGTTCATCATCCACCACCAATGATGCTTCAAAGAAACTATCCTCGGAGACCGGTGATTCCCATACTGATCAGGACTCCCAACACAATGTTTCTTCCCAGCATCATCTTTTTCCTTACAGTCATTCAATGAAACACCTGGAAAACTGTCGGGAAACACATGAGGCGAATACGGGCGAATATCTGTCTTCACTTGACAAAATTTGATCCCTTCCACAATCTTATTCATTTCTTCAAAGTAGCCATCGTGGCTAACTATCAACAATGTTTCACTTATGCCCACAACGTTGGACAAACTCTTAACAACCACTTGGAGATATTGCGGCCGATTATACACGTATAAAACAATGGTTATATGATCTTTAGCTAAATTAGGATACAGATCTCTATTCCTAGGGGGCATCTGGTTTTGCTTTGCCAATCGAATCGAAAACTCATTCTGGTTAGAAAGGTTGAGTTTCTCACTAAAGCTCCGAATATCAGCTATTTCACTTAAATCTTCTTCTAATTCACTTAAACCTGGTGTCGTATTGGTCCTAAGAGAAACTATCAAAAGTAAAACTCCAAATAAGGTAACTACAACTACAGATAGCAAACGTTTAAGAGCTGCATCTTTCAAACGCAGTTTCTTGCAATTAGCCATAGAATAAACAATACACAACATCAACCAACGACCAACTCAAATTTCTCTCTTCAAACAAATACCACAAAACTCAAAAAAAAAAAATCATAGACAACCAAACAGCAAAGAATAAAAGCAACCCAGTTTACAAGAAGCTGACTAAGTAAAAGGGTAAGTGCCAAGACCCTCAAAAGACAGTTCTTTACCACTGAGCTTCTTCCTTGCGGCAACAGGGATCAATGGTTTTAGCGGTTAAAGAGAAACCCCCAAAACTCATGGGAAATGGGGATCAATGTTAGGTTTCGAGGGACGTCAAGAGATCGAGAAAGTGTAAATAAATGAAAATAGGAGATGGATGAAATAGCAGCCATGGTTGCCCGTAATCAGAAAGATCAACGGTGTAAATTACTTAGTTGACGGGTTCAAACTAAGAAAAGAATAAAATAAAAAAAAAGGGTAAATTCAACAAGGAGAAATTGACTTTCGTTAAAGACTAAGACGGTGGTAAAGTTCATCAACACAAGTTTGGCAACAAAAGAAACTCTAAGTAATTAAGCTTAGAATTAGAGGTGTTAATGTATTAGGTTTGGATCCAAAGGTAATTAGATTAATTTTTTAAGATTGAATTTATTATAAAAATAAGTTTATTTTAAAAATGAGTTTAGTTTTTGCTCAACTCCAACTTAATTTAAGAAATGTAAATTTAAATTTGACTTGCTCGTATTTAAGTTTAAATTATTATTTTCATTTAAAAATCATTTTTAAAGTATTAAAAATATTAAAATAAAAGTTTCAACCCAGTAAAATATATTAAAATATTTATATTAAAAACACTATTATAAATATAATAAATAAATATTTTATTTCATTAAATATAATTTTAATATAAAATATTTAATTATTATATAAATTAATTTTTATAATATAATTAATTTAAGTGGATAAATTAGACTAAAGTAAAAACTTTTATCCTAGGCTTAATCCATATAAAAAATAAATCTTAAATTTTACTTAAATTTATTTTTCAATTTCATATTTTTTTATCAAAACCCTCTATTTTGAGAGAAACTTTCCAACTTAAAACACATCAAAGTAACCAACACTTTACTCCATAGCTCTGCACAATTTCTCTCAATAAATATTTCTTATTTTTCTCAGAAACTTTTATTCCGTGATTGTGCACATTTTTTATTACTTTATTAATAATTATTTTTTAAAATATTAAAAATAAATATTTAATCATAAAATGATTGTGTCATATGATCAGTATAATTAATTTCTGTATTTATTAGTGGAAAAAATAATGGGATTTGTGTAACTTTGAAGGATAAATTTAAATTTAAATTATTTTTCAAATTTTAAAGTTGATGTTTAATTTTCCACTAATCCCATTATGTTTAACATTTAACATTATTTCTTTGTTTATATTTTGTATTTAATTTTAAGTAATATATCAAACAAATTTTATAATTTAAATTTATTATTTAATTTTTTAATTTATCAAACAATACTTAAGTTGTCAAAATATTATTATATTAATTAAGTCTTTTCATCTGCTTAGTCATCAATTTAGGTGTTAAATACCAATATGAACCTAACATAAAGTATGTTTAAAACGCATGAATTCAAATGTAAATACTTGCGCAGCTTAACATACACACTTTGATTTGGATAAGATGTGTTAAAAACATACAATGTCAAGCAAATTTATTCGTGTTATTTCTTTTTTAAGAAAAAAAAATTGATTCTATACAATAAATGTATGCGTGTTTATAAATTGATCCTTGTGTTATAAATATAATTTCGTCATATTTGAAAGGAATGCCCTGAGAAAAATTTTGAGAATTAATTTATAATTTATACTACAGTTTGAGGACTTTGGGTGAAATTAAATCAATATTGAAATGTTTTGTTGTTTCCATAGGATTTTTTAACGGGAAGCCTCCATCTTGTCGTCTTGCATTTGGTCCATTGCTTCTTTTGTTTGATTGGTAACTTAAAAAAGACTTTGTCTTCTTCCTAAAAAAAAAAAGAAATGCTTATCTTTTTTTCTTTCCTCGTATTAAAAAATGCTTCTCTAAAATTTGGTGAGGAAAATATTTTCTAAAATTTAGTAAATTTTGAGATTCTTTTTAATTAAACTAAGCAAACGGACACCTAATTGTAAAAAACAAATTATATATTTTAATTTATATTAAACGATATCCAATACATGACCATATTACATCATCCAATTTGTGTCATCCAAAATAATCTCAAATTAATTTTCTTTATACACAGTTAAATCAATTTATTCCCAAAATTTCAAAATCCAAGCAATCAATAGCAATGATCAATATCATAACCACAAAAGAAAATGTGGGGATGAAAAAACCATAAATACTAAGATTTAAATGATGAAATCTAGATTTAATATAAGACTCAAATTGAATTGGATTTCTTAGCAATCAAGTTTTCTAAAAGAGCATACCGTCACCAATTCCAATTGGTTTAACTTTGAGTTTACTCAATTCTCAGACTTATCTTCAGTGTTAGCTTTTAAGTAAATTTAATATTTCTTAAGGATTAAAAATTGTGTGTTGACTTTTAAGGTTTAAGATTCATGTCTTAATAATAATACCTTTTTAATCAATTTATATAATAAAAACTTTTGAAAGACCTATTCTGTCTTTTGTTCAACAATAAGCAGGCAACGGTCAGGTTATGGAATTCTCTACAAGTGGTGGCATCTCCTCCTCATGTGATGACTCGGGAGAGACTGGTATGGCAAGGGCTACGAAAAAAGTGCAGCGATGAGAGGAGGATTCACCGGATGTGAATACGATGGCGATGGCGATGGCGATGGAGGAAGATATGATAGGCCAGATGACTTTTAAGGCAATGCACTTGAAAGATTTTTGTCCGAAGATTGGAAAAAGTACAAGGGACATGGGAGATGATGTCGATGATCGAGGTCATGGTGGTCCAAGTCATAAAAGCAACTAATGACGACAGACCTTGATAAAAGGGTAGGAAGGGAGGCTTTTGGGTTATGAATGCTAGTTGCCAAAAAAATTTAGAAGAAAGTCGAAGAAGCCTTCGGATAAGGGTCGACCTAAACATCCACGGAATAGGAGATCACGTTGAACAGAATGATTAGGATGATGGTCTTATTCCAGATGATAGTAGTGACGTTGTGAGTAGGGGTAAGTATTCGATCGAGTCGAGTCGAATCGAGTTAAAAAATTTCGAGTTAGATGAATCTTATTTTAGCAACCGAACTCAATTTGAATTTTTTTTTAATCGAATCAAATCGAGTCAAAAAAATCCGAATCAAATCAAGTCGAGTTAACGAATCATATTATTTATATTCAATGTTACATTTACATAGACCGATTATTTAACTAGTAGATAAAGTACAATATTATTTAACTATATAAACAACATAATGGTTTTACCTTTTAACTTAACGAGTAAACATTTATCAAAACAACGTAGTTTTATCTTTTTTTATTCGGATTTTCGGATAACTCAAATTGTGTAATTTATATTCGAGTTAATCCGAATAATTTGATTAACTCAAATAACTTGAACTGTTTAATTCAAAATTTGAATTATTTTTCAAGTTTTTCGAATCGAATCGGATTTTGCTCATCTCTAATTGTAAGCGTGTTTGAAATGAAAATGTGGTATTTTTGTGAATATCGTGTGAAAACAACATGTTGACATGTGCATTATACATACAATAATATGTTTGTTACTTAAGAATTTAAAAAATAATAAAAATTTAACACAACGAAATTAACGACTACAGTTTGAATTAAACTTAAAATTTTAAAATTTTAAAAATATAAAATTAAAAATATCAAATTAAAGTATATAAACTAAGTATAAAAATTAACATAATACAAAAATTAATAACCTAATATCTATTTTTTTTATGAAACCAGTTCTCTATCACTAATCTAATCATCCACAATACAAAGAATATCTTATATATATATATTAGATCTAACTTTTTTATTAGGGATAACATTCCAAACTTTAAATACTTTTATATTAAAATTGTTTGCCTCGGGATAAAACCAAATATGAACAACAATAATTTTATTTGTCGGATCTAACACGTAAAACTTTTCAAAATATTTTAACACTAATAAATTTTTTTACAGTTTTAAATATATTTATTTTTACAAAATCAATGGGCTTTTGAAGGGGACGAATAGCTGTCGTTATCCACTTAGCCCATTCACATTTAATGCGCTGTAAGGAATCCAAAGCCCATTCTCTTCTGATGCAGGCAAAGAGAGTTCTTAAAACGATTTATACTATATTTTTTCTAAAATACATTAACATGGAAATTTAATTCGATATATAATCAATTGTCAATTTTTGAGGTACCGAATGAACCAATAAGATTCCTTGGGAAAATTATATTAAAGTATTAAAACTCAACCAATGTAATAAATGAATAATTATCTAGATTCAAAAGGACTAGGCTTTGAGCTTCTTGTCCAAAACCCAATGGGCCGCTTCTCCCAGGGCTTCCACTCTCTTTTCATTAGGATGCTTTTTTGTCTTATCACATTTTTATTAATTCATCAATGTTGAGTTTTAATCAATAACATTATAACTTCTAAATCTTCAATTTTATCATTTTGTTCAATACTTTATTTATTTTTTAATTTTAATAAATATATTCGCTATATATTCTTTTTCGCACATTGTAAATGTGCCACTGGTATTCTCTCCCAAGCAATTTCTTTTTCTTTTTTTGAAATGTGAAATGATCACCTTTATATGTTAGATGTTTGCTCGAATGTTTGAATTAATTTTTTTTTTTTTTAAAATCATAATTATTTTAAACCGAAAATTGATCAAAGAAAAAGCGTATTGCATACCCAGAAAATTAATTTCAAATTACCAAACTTAATTTTAAAAAAAAGTAAGTTGAAGTGGCGGTTAAATTGAAATAGATTAAAGTATGGAGTTAAAAGAATTAAATGGATAGATGTCAAAGTAAAAAAAAAAAAAAAAAAGCATCCGAAAGGCACACGGATAAGAGTACTGATTTAAAGGGTAAAAAGAAACAAAGTAAAGATGGAAGAGTTCACATGGCAATGGGCAATGGCATATTGGAGAATCGGGTACTAACAATTTGGAAAGCTCCGCAGTCAGACGCATGTAACATCAAAGGCTCATGATTTGCCACGTGTACCAAGACAAAGGATGATGATGGATGATGAGTTGGCATTGCCAGCTCGATTCAGCTCACCTCAGCCAAGCCAAAAATCGCTGAGCCGCAGCAGCCGCCTAAAGATTCTCTCGTGCTCCTAAAAAGTAAAAACGCACTCTCCCATTTTCCTCCACCACGTGGTTCGTTTCCAAGCCGTTCAGATCTCCAGGGCCCACAGGAAATCCAACGTCCGAAATTCCACTTCATGAGTCCACTCTTATCGAAAAACAACGGTCCAAAACCAACCACGTGTCATCCCCGATGCATTATTATCCCATCTATCCAACGGACCCAAACAACCTCTCTCTCTCTCTCTCTCTGCATCCGACACTCCTTTCCTCATTCTTCGGAACCCGTTCTTCCTTTCCGACCAGCGACAACGAGCGTCGTGAAATCTCAATTCTACCCTCACCAAGCCCTCCAAATTCTCCGCTAGCTTATAGAAAACTTGTCCGGGATTTGTTTCTTTTTTTTTCTTTGGGGATGGCTGAATCTGACAATGAATCGGGGGGGCATAACAACAGCGGAGGAAACGCTCACAGCGAAACGTCGGCGCGTGAGCAAGACAGGTTCTTGCCGATCGCAAACGTAAGCAGGATCATGAAAAAGGCGTTGCCGGCGAACGCTAAGATCTCCAAAGACGCTAAAGAAACGGTCCAGGAATGCGTCTCCGAGTTCATCAGTTTCATCACAGGAGAAGCTTCCGACAAGTGTCAGCGCGAAAAGCGGAAGACCATTAACGGGGATGATCTGCTTTGGGCCATGACGACGCTTGGTTTCGAGGAGTACGTGGAGCCCTTGAAGACTTATTTGCAGAAGTACAGGGAGATGGAAGGCGAGAAGAGCTCCATGGGAAGGGGAGAAAAAGATGGCCCCAGTGGTGGTTCCTCCGGCGGGGCAAGTGGCAGCGGTGGCGGAGGGAGTGGCGGTGGAGGTGGAGTAGGTCCGGGTGGTGGTGGTGGTGGTGGTGGTGGTGGTGGTGGGTTCAATGGAGGAGGGATGTACGGAGGGATGATGATGATGGGTCATCATCAAGTTCACCTTTACGGCTCCGGTGGGTATCATCATATGGAGAAACGTGGTGGGACAGGCGTTGCCGCCGCCAATGATGAAGCAAGAGGCGGAGCTGCTGTCAGGTCAAGGTAGAAAGTAAGGTAGATGGTATGGTAGGGGGTATGTAGCATGGTTTAAGAAGCCAATGTTGATTGGGGTATTTCTATTTTACTTGTTAAGCATTAACTCGATTTCTTAGGTCTCTATTTTGTGGATTACGTGATTGTCGGCGAGAAGAAAGAAGAAGAAGAAGAAGATGATGATGATGATGATGCATATAAAAAAAGTTGTAACTTTTAATGATAAAAGAGAGTTAGTAGTATTCTAATTTAATGGGAAAAATAAAATTAAAAACAAAAAAAACAAAAAACCTTGTGTGCAACTACTGCTGCAAATTTATGCAGATGAAAACTTTAATTCGTTTTCTGCCATCTCCTTCGTCATTAGTTTATGCGTTGAACTGTAGGAGAGAGAGTGTGTGAATGTTGAAGGGAAAGGAAAGCTTGGATTGACATGTTTGTTTTAGAAAAAAAGGTGGAAATGTGTTTTGCCAATTGTGGGACTGGGTGGGAAGTATAAAGAAATCTCAATACAAGATAGGGGAGGGGAGACCTCCTCTTTTCCCACCAACATTTCTCTTACCTGTTTTTCCTTTCACTATTCCATTTTTAGTGTTGATTCGATGCCTCCGATTTTAGATATCATCCTATGCATGCCTCAATTCTTCCAAGTTCAAATAGAATGTGAAAGCCGATTTTGTGCCTGCTTCAATTGCTGCCTGGGGGTCAAAAATAAAATACATGGTAACCATGGGTTTATGTCAGGTAGATGATGTTGCCCTTCTCTAGCTTTGCTCCATTCGTTAAAACCATATTGGATTGAAACTTCGAACATTCTCCTGCAGTTTTTTCTTAAAAGTCATAAACCATGATTGAAGAAAAGATGGATTGATGTGGCAAGTGGCAAGGCATGGTTGGTCGATTAATATTGGAGAGGAATTGAAAGTGAAGTGGAGCACTAACTCAACACCTAACTCCACTCTATTCCATACACCCCGCTTTATAACTCCACCCTCCTTCCAACTGAATCTTTTTTAGTTTTTTGGGGCTAAGAGCCACTTTTTGGTTGGGTAAAACCGTATGATATTATTAACTTTTTCGATTTTTTCCCTTTTTTTTTTTTAAATCTGTTATTAATTATACTTTCGCTATTTGTTGTTAATTAAGAAATACAAAGCTTGATGTGAGTTTTTTTTGGGTTTAATATAATATTTCGTATATGAATTTGATTTTTTTTTGGTATTTCAATTTTTTTTGAAGTCAATTTGATATCTAAATTTTTTTCAATTTTAATTTGTTATTTAAATTCATTAAATATTATAAAAATTACACAAAACAATAACGGTGTTGATTTTTTTTGTTATGCTGCAAAAATATTATCAGTTTTAAAAAAAAATTCATATTAAAAATAGATATTGAACTATATTTTAACGAATTAATATTAAAAAAATTAGGTACCAAATTAGACTCCAAAAAATTTAAGTATCAACTTTAAAAAAAGTGTTAAGTTTATATGCCAAATTAAAAAATATGTCAAATTTAAATATCAAATTAAACTAAAAAAATTTAAATACTAAACTAAAAAATATCTAATTCAAATATCAAATGTTTTATTAAACCTTTTTTTTATTAGTTTAATAACTAAAGTCCAATAATGTCAACAAGATGCAATAACTACCAAATTTCAGTGTGAATTTTGTTCGTCTCTCATTTTGTTTATTTTTTTTTTGCACAATATTAAAGATAAAAAATGGGATTAACATGATTCGAAATCATGTGAGATAAATGTTTAACAAAAAATTTAGGCACCTTTCCATTCAAGTGATGACCACTGTTTTTTGGAAAAGAATTCATTGCTCTATGGTTTGACACGTGTCTCACACATGTAACATTCATGTTTTCGAAAATTATATTTGACAAATAAATTATTGTTGGATGCTTTTTCAATAATGATAGATAATAATTAGCTTACTTTGAAGTGCAAGTTTACTGAAATAGTTCAATTTATGATATTAATTCATTTTAACTATATAACTATGTATAAAAATAAAAAATTATTTTCATATCGACTCGTCTCATACTCTGATTATATTTCTTTTTTATTTTTATTTTATTTTATTTTATAAAATTGGTTAATTTTTTTTAATTTTGGACTTTTTATTATCTTTAAATTTGAAATTTGATTTCTATTTATTTTAATTTTGAATATAATTTAGATTCTATATTTTTATAATATTATTAACTAGTTTGATGTTTTTATAATGTTATTAATTAATTCAAATAAATAATACAAAAAGGTCAAATTTTAATTTTAGTCACTATATTACACTCAAATAAATAAATTTTAATTTTGTAATATGTTATGTTATATTATTGAAAAGGTGTTGACATGAAAACTTGGAAAATCAAATACGGTAGTACTCCATGCCGATAGGCAATAGTAGGGGTTTAATAAGAATTGGATGGTGAAGATGAATTAATCCGTTAGGCAGTTGGAAGGAGCGAAACCCAACCTTTTGTTTGCGATGTCAAATTCCCACAAATGATTTTGCATTAAGACGTTGCCCAGCATGCTGATTGCAGGCCAACTTAACTTCTTAAACCCAACGCATTTCACATCATCAGCATCGTCGAAGATATAACTGGTGACCGGCGGCTCCAACTTAGCTCCCCCTGCGAAATGGATTACCACTTGGGGGATGCTCTTCTCATCAAACACTTCATTACGGGGAAAAAAGAAGCAATAATCCAAATTCCCTTTTATCTTCTTATAAACGCGTAAAGAAGGTTCGAGAGCAGCAATGACTTTAACGTACGCTGGTTCCACCAGATGCGTTACGGTAGTACCTGAGTCCACAATCATTCCACCGCTGTCTTTGCTGATCTTCATATCCCATACATATGATGGAATATCCAGCATCGTGCCATTAACTGAGATACCGGTGACCTTTACAGGATAAAATATGTTAAGGGGTGAGCTCTCGAATAACAGATCTGTGAATTGCATCCCTGGCAATTGCTCTTCTCTACCAAAGATGAGGTAGTTGCTTTTATTAGTTGCCTTCCAATGATCCACCAAGCAGAAGGAAAACTTGCCCCCGAACTCACGTGCTGCTTTCACGGCAAAAGAGTTGTTGCTGTGTCCTAATGCTAGTACCCCATCGACTTTGTTGAAACTAGTCCTTAAGTATATACCATCGGTACACCCCATCGTCATGTTTAGTGCCATCTTTTGGCCGTTGCTGAATCGGAATTTAACTGTGTCATTGAAGTAGGATCCCTCCACCGCTGATCCTTCAAAATAACTATGAACAACAAGCGTAACAAGGTTAGGTTAAATCTAGTATATCAAACAAGAGAGAGGATAAAACACTAATCTGATGTGATTATGCAAAGAGAAGATACAATCAACAAAACTAAACCATTTTAATTTATGCAAATAAACAAATAATACAATTGTTATGATAGTGGACTCGTAAAATAAAAAAATAAAAAAGTGATTATGAATATATAATTACCTGAAACTATATAGGCAAGGTGCGGTTGGAAAAGGGCAACTTGCGACAGAAATTGCTCGGTCTTGGGACTTGCAATATGGTGTTGAACACGGAATGCTGCTAAAGGTAGTTGATTGATTAGGGAAAAAAAGCTTTTCGCCCTCCCTCGATCTGAGGCACTCATCGCACATATATCTGCATTTAAGCCATGTAAGACAGCTACCCGTATCCGCCAGCATAGTAAACCTCTGGGTAGGGGTCCCCATCCTAAAGGAAACAAAGTATTGCCCGATTCCAATATCTGCCCCCGATCGTAATGGGAACTCCGCCCTATCTTCCTCCATCCCCACTACGCCTAGCTTCCGTTGAATGGCATGAAGTCTAGCCTTGTCGCTCTGCACCAGCTGTTTTAATCGTTCCTCTGAATTTTTTGGGGGTCCAATGGTCGTTCCAGGATTGTGTCCTAGCTCAGGTGAATGCCTGTGAATCAGCTTGATCTTTTCGCTGTGATGGCATTTCGCAGCATCCGCCTCCAACACCAAACACCCATTGAAAATAATGAAGCATAACAGGGAAACCAGGGATATGTTCCTCTCCATCCTTTATTGAAGCCTGAGAAGGAGAAAAACCAAATGCCGGTGCAAGTATGATTGAATTGTTTCACCCCCGCCTTGAGCTTTTATACATGATATGCATCCCCCTTCTCCATATACTTGTTTGCATCTCCCTCATTTTCTCTCCAACTAACTCCTTTCTTCTCTTTTTAGTTTCCATCTTTCTTCCAACTCTCTATTTTTATAAAAACAGATCATTATATTTGTAATTTAACTTTTTCTTTCAAATTTAATAAGTATATAAAAATTATTTAACAAAAGTTCAATTAAGATTTTTAATTAATATCTAAATTGATCGATTTGTGAGTATTTTTAGATTGACGGTGTGTTTACTTTTAATAATATTAAAAATAATAGTGACGATTAAATTATTCATAAATATATATATATATATATATATATAGGATGCTTATGTTTTTTCATAATTAAATAACTTTTTCTTCTGTATATTTGTAATATAAACTTATTTTTCTCTCCTTATGATTGAATTTTATGACCTTCCAAGGCATTTGGCTTGGGTGTTCACCTTTAAATTTTCATCATGAGCTTGAGTCATAACATCGCTTGCATGTAATGTATATGTTACAGTTGAAAATCGCCTGCGCATACTGTCAGCGGTGAAGGGAAGAAAAAAATTTAGGAATGGAAATTAAATTTTCTATTATTTTTATCATTTTTAAACAATTAAATTAAATTTTTATTATTTTTGAGAGATGTTAAAGTGTAATTTTATTTTTATTAATTTAAAATTTTTAAAAATTTAAAAAGTTAAAAAAATAAAAATTTTATTTTAGGGAGTCGGAACCCCTTCCAACCTCCACCCTAAATCTGCCCCTGCATACTGTAACCTATAGATAATTGAACTTCATATCTATTAGATAAGCTTAATGATAAATTCGGCCATTAATATTTACATGTTTTGTCAAAATGGTCCTAATTTTATTTTTGAGTTTTTTTTATCATCAATCTTTGTTATTTTTTTCAATCTGCTTTTTTTAACAGATTTAATGAATAAATTCAAGTTTCAATCTTTCTTTTCTTTCAAAAGGTTTTAATCTTTCATACGTTTGTTTATTGAGAAGTTTTTTACTGAGTTAATTTCTTTAGATAATTACATTTATTTGCTTCAAATTAAGAGTTATTTTTTCAATTTAATGTATTACTTATTTATTTTATTATTTTCACATGTAATTATCTTATTGGATAATCTGAGTAATAAATTATATCTCATTAAAAATATTTTATATATGAAATTCCACATCATCCCCATTTACTTTTTTAACATACTTTCATTTATCTATTAAAAAATAGATTGAAAAAAAAAATTGATGATCAAAAAAGGTTCAAAATACAATTTAGAGCCATTTTGACAACACATGCAAACGTTAGTGGTTAAAATTGTCATTAAACTTTTTTTATATTGTTAAGCTTTTAATATTTAATAGGCTTAATGACAAATTTGGTCACTAATGTTTGCATGTTTTGTCAAAATGGTTTTAATTTTATTTTTTAGTCTTTTTTGGTCATCAACTTTTGTTCTTTTTTTTTCAATTTGCATATTCTAATAGATTTAATGAAAGTATCATTAAAAAAATTTATGGAAATGATATGAAATTTCATATGTGGAATATTTTTAAGGAGATGTAATTTATTACTTAGATAACCCAATGACATAATTACATGTGGAAAATAATAAAATAAATAAATAATACATTAAATTAAAAAAACCTTTAATTTTAAAAAAATAAACATAATTATCTAAAAAAATTAACTCGGTAGATTAACTTCTTAGTAAACAAATTATGAAAGATTGAAACTTTTTGAAAGAAAAGAAAGATTGAAACATTGAATTTATTTATTAAATTTATTAGAAAAAAAAAAAGAATAAAGGTTGATTGCCAAAAAAGACTCAAAAATATAATTAGGCTCATTTTGACAAAACATGCAAACGTTAGTGGTCAAATTTATCATTAAGCCTATAAAAAAACCCTCAAACTTTTTAAAAAACGTAATTAATCCTTTGCTTTCTTTTACTCAATTGAATACTTGAATTTTTAAAATGCATTGAAAAAGTCTTTAAAATTTTTCAAAAAAGCAATTAAGCTCATTTTTTTTCACTCAATTGAGCATTTAAACTTTCAAAATGCATCAAAAAGATCCTCAAACTTTTTCAAAAAAAAAATTAAGTCCCTCACTCAGTTGAGTATTTAAACTGCCAAAATGTATAAAAAAAAAAATGCTCTTTGACTATTAACTTTAATAGTTGATCGTTAAATTAAAGTTTAGTTGTCCTTAACTTTTTTTAGTTAAAGTCATCTCGTGTACAACCACGACATAACATATGAAAAAAAATTATAAAAAAATAAAAATCATTATAACAATGATTTTTAATAAAAAAATTATAAAAATATTTAATTTTTATTAATAATTAGAAAAAATTGTAAAAAATTGTAAAATTTTATAAAAATCATAATAAATTATAAAATGCATAAAAAGACCCTTTAACCATTGATTGATAAAGTTAATGACCCCCAATTTTTTTTAGTTAAAGTCATCATGTGTCGCAATACAGTGTGATATGCGACGAAAAATGATAAAAAAATAAAAATCAATAAAAATATAGAAAAATTATGAAATACTTCTTTTGATACTATATTTTTATAATTTTTTTACGAATTTTATATTTCTTTACATTTTTATAATTTTTTAATATATATTTTTATTAAAATTTAATAACTTTTATAACTTTTACTCATTTTTATTTTTTTATCTTTTTTGCCACATGTCACGTTTTAGTTGTGCCACATGGTGACTTTAACTGGAAAAAAAAATAGATGTGGCAAACTTTAACGGTTAACTATTAAAGTTAATAGTCAAAGGGTCTTTTTGATAAATTTTGACAGTTTAAGTACTGAATTGAGAGCAAAAGAAAAAAGCAGAGACTTAATTGATTTTTTGAAAATGTTTAAGAGCTTTTTACACCCTTAAGCCAATATTAAAATATTTTTTTAACAATAATCTCATTCTAAATTCTTATAATATCTATTTTTTTATATATAATATTTAGAACTACCCATAGCTCCTCCTCAATTCTTAAATAGAAGGATAATGCGTTACAACACACTCGAACACGCGTCTTCTTACACCAACAATAATATTAATACCAATTGAGCTAAGACTCAATCGAATTAAATGTGATTCATGTAAAATCGAAAACAAGGTCCAAAAACATTCCAAAAGCCATCAATTATCCTTCATCTTTGCTAATCTATGTGGTTGACTTTGATTTATTTTAAGGATAATAATTTACATGGACCTCTAACTTTATAAAAAAGTCATTTTAATCATTCATTTAATTTTCGCCTCATTTAACCTTTATATTTGTATTATTTGTTAAATCATCCAAAAAATTGAGAGAAAAATTAATATTTGTTAATTTTGTTGACACATGAATTGTCATATAGATGTCATATAAAAAATTAATTAATTTTTAAAAATTAAAAAGTATTAAAAAATATAATTTTTTTAATTTTTTAAAAAATTAATTAATTGCTAACGTGGACTACCACATAAATGCCATGTTAGCAAAACTTTTTCATCTATTTTGAGGTAATTTGACAAACAATACAAGTTTAAGGGCTATAAAAAATAATAATAATAAATTGATTTTTTTATAAAATTGAAGGACCAAATAAGTTATTATGTTTTTATTTTATTTTTTATTTAAAATTTAATGGTGCCTTTGTCCCTGCCCTAACTCTTATCTACGTTTTTCTATATTGTGTTTTTCTCAAAGCCAAAAGTCTCATTACATTTTAAAAATATTCTCATTACTTTTTAAAATTTTTTAATCTTAATTAAGTCTCTTCAAATTTTCGAAAATTATTATTAACCTTTTTAAAATTTTTTAAAAATAATTTCTCAATCTTTTTAGATAATTCTCATTAATACTTTTAATTTATTTAAATTTAACTAGACTCTCAATTTCTTTTTAAAAAATCTCATACAAGCACCTAAAAATTTTAAAACTTTAAATTAAATCCTTAAAACTAAAAGTCCATATTACTCAATGATTTTTTCTCTATTTGCGTCAATGTTATTTGTGAGATTGCATTTTGACAATAAAACTTTTTTGTGATTAGTTTTATAAGCTAAGTTCTCGGGAGAAATTTTAGTGATGAGAGATCTAATCCTTGAAATAAAATAAAAAATGAGGATTTTTTGCTAGGGTGTGTTAGAATTAAGATCCCTGGTTGTATTAAGTTAAAAAATAATAGATTCATCTCACTGAGCTAGGTTCCACAGATATAGGAAAATTGAACTGCATAAACAATTTTGATGTCCCCTATTTTTATTGTGGTTGTCACAATTTGATCAGAAATACCCATTTTCGTAATTACTTCTGCTCATACTCAATTTCTTGCAATTTCACAACTGGTTCAGGTAACGCAATTTTTTTTGAAATTCATATAAGCCAAAATTTCTCAAAATTTTTGTCTCTTACTTGACTTATTGAGCTTGAATGAGATAGTGAATAACTTGATTTCGACTACCATTTCATTTCTTTTTTGTTTTATTTATTTGTTCACATATTATTATACTATCCTTTTGAAATTGATGATTTGGAAAAAAAAAGTTCATGTGTCGAAATTTCATTAGTTCGTTTAGCATTTATTATGGGTGTTAACTCCAGGTATCATAACAATACATAGATTGATAGTTCAAGTACCACATTGGACATTTTATGAAAGTACAAGTATCCAATAATACACAAATTGATAGTTCATGTATCACATTGGACGTTTTCAAAGTATAGATACCGCATTGGACATTTTATGAAAGTGCAAGTACCAAATAATACACAAATCGATAATTCAGGAATCACATTGGACATTTTTAAAGCACAAGTACCACATTAGACATTTTATAAAAGTATGGATACCCAATGTGACATTATTGATCTGTTGTAATTTGATATGTCAAATTAGGCTCTCTCGGATACTTGATGAGTTTGTTCTCAAGCAATTTATGAGTCTTCTCAATATTTTTTTTTGTTAATTTTTAGTTTTTAGTGTTAATGATAGTTTTTCTTTCATTTTAATCACTTTGAGACCCAAATTGGAAAAATTATACTATTAGGAGTCTAATGGTTAATTTAAGTTTATGTAGGGAGAGGATTATGGCCAAAACTCGAGAAAAACATCAACCGTTGTGGATGTCGCGACTCTAATGCATGTGTCACAACATTGACCCTCCATCACCTCATGGGAGCAAAACTTCAACTAAAAACAGACTTGAAGTAGTTTGTCAAGGATATCGCGACACCAAGATTTCGTGATCGCAACTCTAAGTTGATTGTTGAAGTGAAGGAGCCCAAGGCCACTATCGAGGATATCACGACACCAAGAACCCCCAAGCCAAGATTGTGCCTACTGTTGAGGATGTCGCAACCTCAAAGTTTGGGTGTTGCGACACTAAAGTTTGACAAGGTGAAAAACACTGCAGAGGCAATTTTGTGTCCAACATCAATTCAAGTCAACTCATGAACTCCAAGGAAATTTTTGTCAAATGTTAGGGTTGTAAACTTGGTTGTATTAAAGGCATATTTAATGCCAAACATAAAGGAGTCTCTTTTATCATCTTTTTGGTTCTCTCTTTTATTCTTTTAACCATGGTTAGGTTTTTAATTTTTCATTTCTTATCTTAGTTAGGTAGTAGTTGTTAGTTTCTTCATTTTTATTGTAACTTAAACTTTTTTACAATTAGATGCAAAACTCTCTTATTATTTTGATTTCTCTTTAAAGTATCCAATATATTTTCTCTTTCTGACCTTTCAAAAGTATAAAAATATCATCTTTGGGTTTTGTTTTCTTCATCTTTCTTGCTACTATCATCTTCAAAAAAGACTCCTTCAATAGTCACTAAGAACTTCTCAACTTTGCTATTTTTTATGTTTTCTTTGATGAATCATTTAAGCATGAAATTGGTTGATATTTGTATGTTGATGATGAATAGACACTAAATGTTATGTGGTTGGTTGATTGAAATGTTCTCTGGTTAGTTTTTGGGTCAGAGGCTAAATCAAATAGATTTCAAAACCTAGAATTGACGTCTCTAGATGAACTTTTAGATAGGCGATACTGACAGGAGAACCTATTGCGTACCACTTTGATTGCTACGATTTAGTTTAGTGAGGTCGAGAGATAAACCAGATTAAACTGTCTAATTGGGTTATGGTGACTGAAAGGTAACATTGGACTGATTAGGAGTTTGAACAACTTAGATCCCTAATCCAAGAATTAACTAGAAACATGGATATCAACCAACCACTTTAACTCATTGACTTGATATTTGTGCACTTTTGTTTGTTATTCAATTTAGTCCTCCCAGGTTTAGTTTAGTGTAATTAATCTTTTATTATGATTTCTCGTAATATAATACTTAGTGATTAGCTAGCTAGACTTCTTAATTGCATGCATTATCTTTGTTAGTCACCTTATCACTCGATCTCTCTTGGGTTAAATCTTTGGAATGCTTTAAGTGTTCCATTATAACACTTACAAATATTATAACTGATCTTGTCATACTTGCAGTCAAGCTGCTTTAATTCCTAATATTTAATATTGATTCTCTGCTCAACGTTCGTACGTTATAGCGCAGTCAACTATCCCTTTATAATATTAATCATAAAATTTATACAAAATTATTAAAAACCTGTGGATCGCACAATTAAAAAAAATATATATATTATATAAATCAAGCAACGTTGTAATTTTTTTTAAAAAAGAACATCAAGTATAAAACTAGGTATGATGGGTAAGTTTGTTGGTTTGGGCTTTAGGTTTTCTCTCCATTTTATCGATTTGGAGATTGTTTTTATTTATTTATTTATGATAGAAAGCTTTTCTCTAAGAAAAATAGAAATATTTTCTCTAAAAAAGTTAAAAAATTTTATTTCTTTACTAGAATGAATATGAATATATGGTTGTCTAGGTCCCTTCGTTTCAAAGATTAATTTTTTTAAAAAAAATTAAAATTAATTTTAAAAAACATTTTATAAATTTGTAGAACATTATTGAAAATTATAAAAATATTAAATAAAATTCAAAATTAACAAAAATTAAAAATTAAAAAAATAATAAAAATCATTTAAAGGTTAACTCCATAATGAATCGACATATGGTTGTCTAGATTCATAAAGAAGATTTTTTTAAAAATTATATAAAGTTTTAAAAAATATTAAAAGTGAAATTTATTTAAATATGTCTATTTATGTTTTAATTCTACCGATACCTTTTAATCTTATAAAAATAAATAAATATTTTAAAAATAAATAAATGTAAATATATTTTAATTTTATTAATAATATGTGTAAAGTTATTTTTAATTGTGAATATATCGACTTTTTAGGCTACACATATAATAAAATAATTTATTTGGAGGACATTCTCCACGTCCTTGGGGATTGCTCGGCAGCTAAGGAGGTTTGGACACAAGTTGTGCCTGTGAGTTGCTGTACCCAATTTTTTTCTAGTAGTCTATTATATTGGGGAGGGACAAATTTGAACTCTTTTGGGTGGATGCCGAGCATTGAGTGTAACAGCCCGTTTTTCAGTGGTGTCGAAAATAATGACATCGAAATCTCAAACCCGACGAGAAAATTTTTGTAATGAGTGCTTAAATTAAATAAGTCAATAATAATTTTATATGGAATTTTGAATTGAAGAATTTTAATAATTGAATTAAAAGTTAGTATAAGTGATTTTAGAAAATGAGATATTGGGACCTCGTTTCTGAAATTTAGGGTCATAAATATTTTTATTAAATATTTACAGAGTGTTATTATATGTGAATTGAAGTTCAGTTGGATAATTTCCATGATTAATTGCTTAATTAAGGAAAAAAAAGTAAATTGTAAAAAGGATAAAAGTTAATTGCTATTGATTAAAAATTAGTTGAATTCATTAAGAGTAAACTTGTAATTTTAATTAAATAAGTTTAAGTAAAAATAGAAGAAAACTTTAATTGATTTTTTCTTCATCTTTTTCTACAAGAGAACCGAAAAACCTAAGGAGAAGAAAAGAATCATTCGGCCTAGCTTGTTGTTTCGATAGGTAGGTAAAACTCGTCCGTTTATAGTAATTTTTATGTTTTTGAGTTCGTATTAGCTTAATCTAGCTGATCCAAGGACTAATTTGTGATTTTGTCAAATGTTATAAATTTTTCCATTGATGAATAAGCTTGTTCTTAAAAGTTATGGAAGATTTATAAGCTTGGTTGTTAGTTTTAATTATTTTGTAAAGTAATTTTTAGAAATTTTTATGTTTAAGGACTAAATTATTAAAGTGTTAAATTTGCAAGGAATTAAGGTGAAATAATGCACAAGTGGGACGTTGAAAGACACATGAATATTCTGCAAGCTAAAAATTTAAAATAAAATGGTTAATTTGCAAGTTTTGAGCTAAAGGACTAAATTGAATAAAAGTGAAAAGTTAAGGGTAATTTTGTAAAAATACCAAAAAGGCTTATTTGCATAAAATGATTAAAAATTTATATTTATTTTCAAGATTGTGTCCCGATCGTGGAAAAAAAGAAAAATTACAGATTTGTCCCTAAAGTTCACTTTAACTACAATTTCGTTTGGTAAGTTCGTAACGTTAAATTTACATTTAAATAGTATATTATTTGTATTCTTTATAATGTTACAGAACAGGTTATCGTACGTGAAATTGAGAAAGATGAAAAAGAAATGAAGAAAAGAGATATTAGGCTTTGAGCCGATGATTTGAAATCGACGCGATGGTTGAGGTACTGCATATGTTACGAGTCCTCGACAACTCGTGCGACCAGCATCGTGAGTTAGGAAATGAGAAAAGAAATATGGATCTTAAATGGATTACAGGTCCTATGATGGCTAAGATTTATGCATAAGTGCATATTCTCGATAGCTCGTATGAGCAGCATCGTTAGGGAACAGTTATATGCATAAATACCGTATTGATGGCTGAGATACCACATATGTTGCGAGTCCTCAACAACTCGTGTGAGCAGCATCGTGACTCGAGAAAGAGATATGGATCCTACATGGATTACAGGCCCTAAAAATGGTTGGGACTATGCTTATTGCGTACTCTCGATAGCTCGTGTGAGCAGCATCGTTAGGGAACAATTTATAATACAGACAGGTACCATACCGATGGCTAGGGTACCGCATACGTTGCGAGTCCTCGACAGCTAATGTGAGCAGCATCGAGTACTGGTAACAGAAAAATTATAGATAGGAAAGTTGGAACACCAAATATGGCTTGAGGAAGCAACAATTCATTCTAGCTCGGTTGAGATATAATTGCTTTATGCATATGATTAGTAACTCTTTAAACTCTTCGAACTTACTAAGCTTTGAAGCTTACCAAAGATGTTATTGTGGTTTTGTAGATTGTTTGCTGTTTGAAGATCGGATCATCTCGATGAAATCACACTATCTCGGGAGCTTGTTCGGTAAACTTTAAATCACTTAGTTATATGGCATGTACTAGGATGGTGTTGTCCTTATATTACTTATTTGGGATTGTTGGATTCCTTGATATGATCTTAATGAAATATTGTATGCTTGTTCAATATGAAATATAGACTTTAATATGATGTATTAGGATTATGTTACTTGAGTTGTTTTAGTGAAATGGTTAAATGGCATGGTATCATTTGGATGAATGAATTGATAGGTATGATTTTGAGAAATTGGTAAATGCTATAGACTGTTGTGCAAACTTGGAAAATTATGTGTATAATTGACATCTGCATACTTGTTTCGATAGAATCCATGGTTGTATTGATAAAAGTACAGGGTAAGAGAGAGGTTGCTCACTGACCTGATTTATATCGGTAGATGAAAGATAAGTATTGGTACTTTTACTCATAGAAGTATCGGTTGCTTGTGAACTTGTATCGGTAGAAGTGGTAGGGTAGAACTTCTTAGCCCTTTGGAGTTTTTAGTATCGGTAGAAGCATGACTTGTTTCGATAGTAGTGTCACATGTATCAGTAGAACCATCTCAAGTATCGGTAGAACTCTGCACTATTTCTGAA